>SNQJ01S0067719.1:0-33749 GCA_010110895.2 Picea sitchensis | reverse complement strand
GGAAAAACACCTTATCATGCCTTCCAACCATGCTTTCGCGCGTTCACTGGCGCGACCTCCAGCAAACTCCAGAAGTTTGATCTTCTGCAACTCTCGTGTGATGTCTTCAGGTGGAAGTTCTCCCCCTGAGTCCCTTGATGCTTCTGGGTTACCCGTTCCAGACGGTGGGAGTTCCACTTCAGTCCCTGCCGGTTGGCACCCATTTAAAGTCTCGTTAATGGCTTCCAACAAGCGCAGTATGAGGGCTAGTTCGGGCGATGGTGGTGGTGGTGCCGGTGGTGTTGGCGGTGCCCGTGACTACGCTCCTCTGCCTCAACACCTTCGAGTCCTAACCATCCTGTATACTTTAACCTACATCACCCCAAAGTTGTCAGAGTGAGTTCAAGGACGTTTCAAATTGGTGCTACTTAAAATTAGAAACAGGGTTAGGCGTAAGTTTTCTTTACTTTTCTGTAAACATACATTACTCCATTAGGGGATTGGCTAGGTTTAGGTTAGGATTAAGCGTCTAAGATTGGTTTCTTCGCCCTTGCGAAAAGAATTATTGGTTCCCTTACCCTGTAGCTACTTTAGCCTTGTGCTTTACTCGTCACTTCCTAGCGCATATGCCACCTCCTTCCCGCTTGTCCCAGTCTAAGTCCTAACATCATTAATTACTTTAAGGTAGACTAACCTTATACTTAAATAAAATAATTAATTTAAAATTATTATTACACTAATTTACCCAAATTAAATTTACTTTAATTTAAACTATCTTGACCTTTGTTTATATATAAATTATTTAATTTTTTTTAATTTTTTTTTTTTTTACACTTTAAAATATAAAAATAAATAAACAAACACACATGGATTCCATGTGCCCACCTGGCTTCCTCAAGCTCTCTCATATCTAACCCCAAAATTCTATACCTGACATCTCTTCGAATCCTTACACGTCCTTCCTCTGCCTCCACCTTCTCACCCACTGGGACTTTCCTCTCATTATTATTTCTCCACCACAGATCTTGCCTTTTCTTTGCTCAGAGGTTTCCAGAATCTCCCCTGCTATGGCTCAGATCCTCGCCATTGTCCTGAGCACCTTTCTAGTGCTGGCCATTGCTGTATCTGCTGCCAGTTCGTTTTGTAGAAACAAAGTATATTGATATGGTCACTGACAAGATCCAGGACCTGAAGTCCAGTCTCTTTAAAATATTGGGAACCAATCCCAAGTCTGTACAATTTGCGGAGTTCGCTCTTAGGTATGGTAAGAGGTATGATTCAGTCCGCCAGCTTGTGCACAGATTTAGTACCTTCGTGAAGAACGCGGAGTTGATAAAGTCAAGAAATTGCATGAAACTTCCTTATACTTTGGTGATAAATGGTAATTTCCTATTTTACAGTGCGAAATAAAATGATTTGCTTGTAATTCCAGTTCTGTACGGATTTTGGTGTTTTTCTTTCGATTTATTTCTTTTGTATTTATAAGTTTATTCATCTGTGTATACACATGCAATTAGATGTGTATATATGTGTGCATATACATTGTCTTCCCGTATTGCCCATAGCCTTTTGTACCTAACTGTTAAATTCCCCGACTTAGTTTCGGGTTTCAGGGTTTCCTTATGCCTGATGCCGAGAGTTCCTTGTCCTCACAGACTCCCGATCTCCGATATGCCGATACACTATCTTCTAGCTTTATCCCTCCCCTGGCTATGCTTTGGTCCATGTGACCTTCTCCTATGTGACCGTAGTCCTATTCCCTGTTGGGATTCGGGGTTTCGCGACTCTCGCTGTCACGAACCTCTGTCCTCACAGTCTCCCGATTACCGATCTACCGATGCGGTACTTTGTACGTTATCCCACTGGGCTAAGCTCTGAGCCCATGTGGCCATCATACCACAAGGTCACAGCCTTGTCCCCTATCGGGGTTTCGGACATCGTAATATCGAAATACATGAACCCCATATCTACGGGATTCCCGATGTCCCGATACCCGATACACCTCTTCCTTGCGTGTTATCCATTCCGGCTATACCTAGGTCCATGTGACCTGCTCCTATGTGACCGCTGCCTTATGGCTTCCCATCGGGGTCTCGGTCCTTCTCAAGCAAGAGTTTCGTCACTTCAAAATTCGTGATGCCTTTTATCGTTTACCTTTGGACAATGAATGGTTAAAAATTTATAAAAATATAAATTTTCCGCGCCCCTTTAAGAATTTTATTTAAAGCGGGTTATAACTTTAAATTTGCGAGTTTTTCATTTAGTGTTTAAAGAAATCGGGATTCGGGGTTTTCCCGTAACAAATGATCGATGTAAATTGAATCACGAAACCCCGATCTCCGATTTCGCGATACGCTTAAGTCTTAATTAAAACATCATTTAATTAATTCGTTTTAAAGAAGGTTTAAGAGCTAAGTTAATTACGTCGTGGTTTCGAGGTTTCCTTTGCTGAAACGCGCATGTCCTCTGGACTTGCAAAAATCAGAACTCCGATGCATGGTAACTTCGGCTAGCCCTTTGAGCTAGGCTCTCGGCCCATGTGACCGTTTCTCCGTGACCACAACCTTCCCTACTTTCGGGGTTTCGGACTTCGTAGTTTCGTAGTACTTGGACACTTTGTCCATGGGATTCGCGATATCCCGATCCACGATGTAATCTTCCACCTGTCCACCATTGCCCCTTCTGTGGGCCCCGCTGTCCCTTGGCCCATTGGGAAATCGCATTTTCACTGCTATGTTCTCGGGACTCTTGATATCCCGATCCGCGATGACAACTGGCTTCCACCACAGGGCTTTTCACTTTTCGGAAAATTGGGCCTTGCGTTTTCGAACTGCAAGGACCACTTGTCCACAGGATCCACAATTTCCCAACTCCCGATTACCCAATGGACGACTTCCTATCGGGACCTTTCCCGATGGCTCCGATCACTGCCACGCGTCCCAAGAATGGACGGTCCTGATCGCCTCTCGTTGTTTCGGAGTTTTCGATGCTCCAGTGGCAGAAATCCTCTGTCAACTCAAAACCCCGGTAGCCGATATACCGATGGGTCGTTCGATCTCCACCACGTGTCTCCTCAAACAGACGGTCCAGATCATTCCCACTATTTCAAGACTTAAAATGTCCCGACTTCCTCGACCTCGTGAATCCCAATTTCACGAATGTCGATATCTCGATGCCTTCACACCTGTCATCGGGATTTCTCCTTCTGTCCTCGCGAACTTAACTCCCTCGCAACTCCATGCAGATCCGACGGTTGTCGGGTATCTGCCCAAGATCTGACGGCTCAGATCCATTCTCCTGCGTAATAGACAGGTCTCCTTTGGGATAATGATAGTTGCATGAACATTACGTGGTGTAAAAATTACTCTCTTTGGCACGGCTAAAATTTGTATGGGTCTATAGTTCATGAGATTTTTCATTATTAAAATTCACCGAGGCTAATACAGGCAAGTAGTTTACACCATTCCTGCGCAATACAGGTCTTCAAAATTTCCTTTTTCCGACTGCGCATTGGCAGTTCCTTATTTAGGTAAGTTCGAGATGAAGTAGGCCTTTTCGAGGTCTTGCAAAAGTCCTATTGCATTTTATATAGTATAATTCGTGTAGTTATTGAATCTTGCCAACTTCAAGCCTTAGATAGAAGCTTCCCTCGACATTTTCATCGATTTCAGGTGTCTATTTTACCCGAAACTTCATTGACAAGTATTGCTCAAATAAAATTAAATTATCAACTCTCTTTTTCGTGCTTAATAACTTTATCAGGCTGCTTTAAGGGTAGCCATTTTGTGGGAAGTGATCCTTCAAAGTATCTGGTTTGTTGCCACTATTTTAAAGGGCGTTCCTTTGAATATCCAGACTAAGACTGTATTAGCCATTTGTGATCCAGTAAAAGGGTATTACCTAAAGCGGTTTCTTGTGATATATATGAGACCATTTGCTTGGAAAATGTAGGGGTGCTACCTTGAGTATATTTTCTGATACTGTATCAATCATATTGGGTCAAGCTGAATGTTGCTTGACACAATCTACTAGGATGCAAATGACGTGTTTTGCTTACAGGTTAAGCGTGGCTGAAGTTAGCATTTGGGGTTTTGGCCCTTAGGCCTAGATTTCGAACTAAGATGCTCTGATACCATATGTAACAACCAAATAAATTTAACATCACATTATTTCTTAAGCAATTTATTCTATAAACTGAGACAATAACTTCATAACATAATATTGATTTTCTTAACAACAACTTTAGTAACTTAGATTTATCAATGAATAATGATTTCATGGCAGAATGAAACAAATACATAATTTAACAATTTACCTGGTTCTGATGCTAATTTCTGTCGCCTGGTTGCGTTGTTGTTGCCTTCCTGCTAACTGATGCACAGACCAATACTACCACAAACAAAATAACTACCCAAACCTACTGTCCTCCCTGCCAACTAGGAAAACTACCTAGCTCCAAGATATCTATGGATACCCTGGCCCCCGTGCCCAAAACCTCCAGCAACTCAGTGCCTCAACTGATCACAAATGCCACAGCCAGAACTCTACTGCTCCCAGAAAATCTCCCAGCCCTCCAACTCCATCCCCCCCATCCTCCGTCCCATGTCCCTCACCTAAACCTCCCTACCTCCCTTGTTCCTCCTTCACCGACTCCTGCATTTACGTCTTTACCTACCTTCGTCAATGTCCCTAACCCTCCCTTTAATGTTTTATCTTCTCGGGATTAACAGGTTATCCCTTGTTGGGTATGTAACCATTTTATAACATATAACATTGATCTCTTAAATTTATTTCTCATGTCATTAAATGTAATTTGTAGTTAAATATTTAATTAATTAATCACAATTATATCCTTTAATTAATTAATAACTCACTTTATTAAGATCATTGAATCATCTTTGTTTAATTAATACCTTGTTAACACAATTAATCCCCTAATTAATTTTACTTTATAATTCTTAAACATTTATCCAACTAGGGTCGTTACAATAAAGGAAAAAGGAAAGGGAGGAACAAGAGGAGAATAAAAGGAGAAGAATACTAAGGTTTGCTCTTGAGTTTTTGTTGAGATATTTCAATTTTCATTCATTCTTTAATTCATTAGAAGCCTAATTATTTTTTATGATAGTAGGGTCCTATTGTAGACAGCAAGATTCAGGGTTGAATTACATCATTCAGACACTTGTTTTTCAGAGGTGTTGATCTATCTTTGATAGTCGGTGTAGACTTGTCTATTTGTGAATTAGTTTTCATGGATGACAAAGGCTATTGTGAAGAGTCGAGTGGGCAACAATCTGTGGCAAACTGATCCATATTTTCAAGTTCAGTTTTTTATTTTCTGTGAGAAGTCCTTTTGTATGTTTCATCGGGGACGTCTAAGTTTGACTTTGGTCCAAAACATCCTCAGGAAATTTTGTAAAAAGAACGATTCTTTGATCATTTTGAATGAAATAAAGGATTTTTTTATGTCTCATTTGTTTTGATTATTGACTTGGTGTCTTTACTTCTATCTCTATTTTTATTTCCGCATCTGATATATTCATAAAATCACATAAATAATGATTTTTTCAACAAGCTTTTAATTATATAAAAACATCGTAAGCACTTGTAAATAATACTTGTGAGTTAGGATATCATTTTGATGGCTATAAACATAGGGTGATATTATTGTCTATCTTGATTTAGCCAAGAAGGATCTGAAAATGTGTGAGTAAGATCATTTCATATCTTTTCATCAACATTTATTTGGCGACCATACTGGGGAGATCTTCAATATCTCGCTGGTTAGTTTTATGCTTGATTAACATCGATACATCTTTTTTTTTATATTGATTATTCGACTATTTTATTTCTTAATGACTATACCTATTGCAAGGAAACCCAATATTGAGCCTGGTCTTCAATATCATACCAACATTACTTTAAATTTGTTCAACACCATTTTAGGCACTGCCAATACTCATGCTGAGCTTAATCATTCATGGACAACAATTGAATGAGATATTAGTGCCCAAGAATGTTGGGAAGCTATATGTAGACAACCTAGAAATAAGTAGTAACCTTCTTATTCCTTCATTTTTGGCCTTACTTTCATGTCCTTAGACTCTCGTGTTTCTAGAAGAAGAAGAGGCTTATCACCTAAAATTAATCCTATTTCTTAAATAGGAAGAAGGAACGTTGTGTTTTCAACCCAACAAAGTCCTCTAAGGAGAACTTTGCCTGATTCATCTAGTTTGTCTTTCTCTCCCTCACCTATCATCCACAAGATGGCATATAGTGGTGGCTCTGGTGGCACTGGAAGTGCTTCCTCCTCTCAATATTCATCTTCGTTAGTGATCGATAGATTATATAGCCACCATATCCTTGTCCAATCTACCACAAATCCCACCAAAGTAATTCAAAAGAATGGTCTTTTTTAGTTTGAAGAAGATTCCACAACCACACTGTGGCATGTGTCCTCTCCACTTAACCTAGCACCTGCTACTCATCCACTTCCTAAATTCAAAGAGAATGTCCCTAGGTTTTCAAGAAATAACATTGTCACTACAAATGAACACCTGGTGGAATTTTCTAATGCTTGTCACAACATAGGAGCAAATGACAATGATACTTTCATGTACTTATTCATCAATTCCTTGGAAGTAAAGGATGTGACCGATTTATTTGGCCTTCCTCCTAAGATTTTTTCTACTTGGGAGGAGTTGGTCTATTGATTCAAATCCACCTATGGACAATCTAAAATCCCAGTTGAGCAGTTACGGGAGTACAATAACATCGCCTAAAAGGATGGTGAGACCATCAAGTCCTTCAACTTGTGTTTCACTAAGTTATACAATCAAATCCATGAACTCATTCGAACTCAGAACCAAGCCACTTTCATGCATTATTACAATGCATTACCTTCCTCCTATCATCATAGGCTTGAGGAAAAATCCATTGATAATCTCGGTTCCGCTTTGCATACTTGTTTAGAGTATGAAGAACAACTCGAAAGAACAGGTCTTCCCCAGGGATAATTGGTTAAAGAGACAGGCATGTCTGTCCTCTTATAGCTAGTACAAGATATGAATAATCATATGATAGCGTATGAGCAGAAGGGAATTGTCTCCCTTCTAACCCCTGGAGCTTCATCCTCTTCTACACCTCCCTTTAGAAACCCAATTGAAAATAATTTTCAGCCTAAGGCTATCTTTCCTCGAAGTTGGTGTAACTTTTGCGAGGAACACCACGAGGAAGCCACATGTGAGGTAAGGAAGAGTGCCAGAGATAATATTTGGTAAAATACTAGAAACTACCATCGGTGTCCTAGAGTTTGCAGATCTGGAAGATGTCATGATCATCAATACTAGGAACAAATCCTATGCTCCCAAAGAAAAATATGGTCCTCCCCGCAATTCTTCTAGCCCAAGCTCATCATCACCAGCTTCTATGGTTCAATTTCCTAAGGTTCCTAACAGTCAGGGAACAATTTCCCCTCTCCCCTCTTCCAAATACAATATTTTGAATCAGTTGGCCAGCATCAAAGCAGATGCCACCCTTTTGTACATGGTTGTCATCCCTGAACAACAAAGGCATCTGAAAAAATTCATGGAAGGAAAAGCTTCCATTGTAGCCAACCTATCTGAAGAGGTGAATGAAGAGGATTCGTCTGTAAATAAATTAGGTGTACATAACTTTAGATACCCTATAAAAAATCCTCCTTTTTATATTTCTATAAATATTATGGATAAGATCGCCTATTGTTGCCTCATTGATGGCGGTTCGGGCCCAAGTGTGATGTTGAAGATTATTATGGAAGATATAGGCTTGTCTTGTACAAATGAAAATGCCAAAAGCATGCTCTCCGATAATAGTCTACAACAAACGACCATAGATGAGATTAAATATGTGACCTTAGTTTTGTGCGCACACCCTGAAATAAGGACAACCCTTAGTATTTATGTAATTGATATGACAGTAAGCAATTACTTAATCATCTTGGGAAGATATTGGAAAGATTTAACAGGTGGATACCTCTCACTCAATGGAACACATTTATCTGTTCCTTGGAATGGTAAAAACGTTATAGTCCTTAGAGAGGGAAGGATTTCACCCTACATAAAGAGTTTCCCACAACCTAATGTAAACTATATCGAAGAGGACCTAAGAGTGTATTCCATCTTTGTTGAGGAGGATAACATTCCCTTGGAAAAAATTGATTTAGATGATGGTATGTGGCACATGCACTTTGATGGTTCATTGTGTAATGAAGGTAACATAGTTGGCATTATCTTGATTTCTCCTGTGGGAAAAATACATAACGTTTCTTATAGGCTGGAGTTTGCTTGCACAAACAATGACACTGAATTCAAAGCCTTATTATTAGGCATTGAAAATGCCTATAATATTGGCTATGGTCACCTTCAGGTTTTGGGGATTACGAGCTGGTTGTGAACCTTGTATGTAATAATTACTCCCCTAGAAAAAAGTTGATGAAACAATACACCCAAACTGTTTGGGAACTTATTTCAAACCTATTATCTTTCAACATCACTCATGTTAAGAGGGAATTGAAATCAATGGATGATCAGTTAGTTGTTTTTGCAGCCTCTCCTAATCGACAACTATTACCACATAGACCTGATTGTACTTTTCAATATCTATATCGTCCACATATCCCTGACAATATAGAATCTTTGCAGGTCTTCCCTAACAATGAGATCATTTTTGCTTCCATTCAAAATGAACCTTTTAAGCCCAAGGAAATTGTATCCATAGAAGATAACAAGATTTGTAAAGGCTTGAATCCTCTAGAGAGTTAGTTTTCATTGAGAGATGTAGGTAGTAAAGAGAAAAATAAAGAAGAGGAGTAAAAAAGGAAGGTGGGTGAAACCATCTCCTTGAACATTGGGACACCCAAGTCTCCAAATAATGTTAAAATGGGTGTCCAATGTTCTGATGAAGAGAAGATGAAGTTTGTCGAGCTAGTTGGTGAATTTCAAGATGTTTTTGTTCGGTCTTATGAGGATATTCGTGGTTTTGATCTTGGTATTATACAACATATCATTCCCCTTAAGGAAGGCATACAACCATTTAGGCAAAAACAAATACGTATCGACCCTGCATTGAAAGCAACTATTCGAAGAGAGTTGGAAGATTTCTTGAAGGCTGGAATCGCCTTTCCGGTCAAGTACCCTGAATGGGTTTCCAAATTGGTACCTGTTCCAAAGGTCACTGATCATATTAGCTTCTGCATTAATTTTCACACATTCAATTAGGATATTATGAAAAATCCCTTCCCTCCCCCTAATATGGAAATGATTCTGCAGCAAGTTGTAAGGTCACAAATGAGGCCCTTACTTAACAGTTTTTTTGGTTATAATCAAATCAAGGTAAAAAGGGAAGATTCTTACAAAACCACCTTTATCACTAATTGGGGTACCGTGACTTATGAACGTATTCCTTCTGGCTTACCTGATGAAAGTACCACTTTTAAAAGACCTATACAAATAACTCCTGACGAATTGATTAGTATTCATATATATCTTGATGATCTAATTATATACATTAAAGGGTTGTTAATTACCTCGGAGTTTCAAGTGTTATGGCTAGGTCCTTTCAAGATTGCTTTTTTCCTGGGTACTAATTCTTACATTCTAAAAGATTTACATGAGCGATTGTTTTCCTACAACACTAATGATTCTCACTTGAAACATTACGTGGAACCAACTTGAAAAGTTCTAACACTGTTTGGATTTTTTGTATATTAGTAGTCTATCTCTACTTTTATTTTTATTTTCACTGTTTTTCATTTCTGCTTACAGTAGTTTGATTTCTACTTTCTATTTTTAACAATTTCCTACTGCTTTTGCGTTTCTGTCATTTTATTTTTGCTGTTTTAAATTTTGCAATTTTCATTTTGTTATGATTCTTATTGCTTTTCCATCTTTTAGTTGATTTTGGTCAAGAATAATATGTTGGTTCAGTTCTTCCACAGTGACACTCCTGCAATATATTGTTAGTCAATAACAATCAAGCTTACACAACTGTTACAATGTTCCCCCTGAAAGAACACTTGAATTTGTTATATGCTCCATTGTTTTCTTATAAAGAAATCGGTTATCTCCCGCTTCTGCTTTCCATTTCTTCATTCATTGGAGAATTTAAAAGAGCAAGTCCATAATTTTTCTCCTTGAGGTAAAGAGAAGATTATGGTTGAATGATTATGCACACAGTGATAAACCCCCTCATACTTAACATTTTTCATGAGTTATTCCCAAATTCCCGGTCATTTTTCCATTAAAACCGCTCACTTCCCCCTATTGCATAATCATCCTGGTTATATCTTATTGATTTGTTGTTCTTGGTTTTTGAAACCATGTGTTATGAGTTCTAAATATGTTAAAAAAAAAATTCCCCGTGGAGTCGTCAGTTTGTTGATGATAAAAATCACAACGAGGATTTCGCTCATAAAGTATTGCTAAAATCCTATTATTATAAGCTAATGATATATATAATACTAGTAGGTGGGGACCCATTGTATATTGGAGGATCAGATGTGGTTATTATTTGATATTTATGTTTTTTTTCAACATTGCTTATAGGGTTCTACATGATTGATGATCAAATCTTGGTATTATTTATGACATAATGGAAGATGGATAATGCATGTTATGTGTAGGTTTCGTTGCTCCAAGCTCTAGATTTTATGTATGAATGGATTATTTTCACGGTTATGGAATTACTATTTAGGCCATGAATCGTCACATGTTGTACCTGCACAAGACACATGTTAGTTATAACAAGAAATAAGATAAATAGAAAAGATACCTATGGAAAAATCGAAAGAGAAGAAACTAAACTATCCTATACTATGCTACACTATATGCATTTGAAATTAAAGAAATGGTGTTAGTCCTAACTAACCATTGTAGTGGCTATACAATGTATTGAGTTATATGAAGGCACATTTGATATGCATCATGGTATGTTTGGAAATGGTTAATGTAATATAGGGTGGCGCATTTGGCAAGTAATGGATGTTGGTTTTGATGTATGGATTAATTAGATGGATTAATTGATGACTGGATGGCATGTACTAAGTAATTGAAT
Organism: Picea sitchensis; assembly: GCA_010110895.2. NCBI lineage: Eukaryota > Viridiplantae > Streptophyta > Pinopsida > Pinales > Pinaceae > Picea > Picea sitchensis. The sequence continues at coordinate 22,679 of SNQJ01S0067719.1, read as the reverse complement.
GAGTAGAGGGTGGAAACGATGTGCATTTATTGCACGTCAATCCATAAATCTCCCACTGGTTGTCACCCTAGCTTGGTTATTTTCATTTGATTTTGTTGTGGTTAAGCTCTGAATATTCAGGCGAGGAAGTACTGCTCGACCAAGCTTGAATTTTAAAATCTTTTTGGTTACAGGTATGTTTTTCTCGCCATCCATAAACTCACTCTGCTTATGAAATAGATGTTGGCTCGATGATGTATTGGTATGTGATTTTATTGGGGTTGGAAACTGTGTGAACTCATTATGTTTCTCTTGGATGGTTGAAGTCATGACTTCATTGATTATTCTGAGTGGTGGAATCCATGAAGGATCTCTGTTGTCTTTATGTTTTTTTTTGGAGAGTTCATTCGGTCCAGACTTGATGGTTGTCTCCACACAGTTCTTGTCACCATACCCAGTTGTATTTTCTGTTATGGGGTTGTTGGGTTTGATTTTGAACCACCTTGTGTCACTGCATATCATTTCACCTGGTTGTGGGATCGTTTATGTTATTGAAGTTTGTGCAATGGGTTATGATGGCTATTATGCCAAGAGGATTTCTTTAGGGTTGGTTGTTGTTTCATGGCTTTGTTTTTATATCATCATTATTCATTTTTCTTTTGGGGAAATGCACGAGGGTTATTCCCTGTGTGTTCTCGGTGTTATTACTGGCTAGTAAGAAGCCTCTTCTCCTCTGTTCATAATCTTCCTACCTGGTGTGAACTATCACCCTGTCTTGCAAGCTATTGGTTATGTGGCCTATGTGTCCACCGTTTTGTCTCGAAGGATTCTCCTGTGTTGTTGGTGTAGTCGACTCCAATCTCCCTGTGTTGGTTCCACCGAGTGAAACCTTGATTATTTAGATCTCATCATTCATTATTCAAAGCCTGATTTTGATATTTTGAGCCAGTTATATCCTGTCGGGTATATTGTTGACTGTTATGATTTGATGGAGTAGCGTCGACAGTGGTTGATTATTGGCTCATCTATGTTAATAATATTGACAATGGTTCTCAGTTTTGGTAGATATTCGTTGCATTATTTATGATAACAGTTGAATTGATAGCTAGACATGTTCACTTGGTTGATTTGAGAAATGAAAATGGACACACAGTCGTTGCCTCTTGTGTTGTAGCAATTTGATTGTTATCCCAACATTATTTTATGGTTTGATTAAGTCACAATGATGCTTCTTTCATTATGCATTGGTCTCTATGTTTCCTACAACATGGTATAAGTTGAAATGATGGTTGTTGTTGTTGTGTGTTTAAATTGCCCGATCGAGATCATTTCGATTGAAAGTATTGATAGTTGTGACTTGGTTGTCTGTTGGGTATGTTTTATGGATATCGTGCATCATATCATTGATTTCACCATCAGAGATGGGCACAGGTTCTATAACAGTATGGTCTCATTACAATTTAATTGTTAAATTGATTAGAGGAATGGAATCAAACACGATTTTAAAAGAAATTGTGTTTGTGTTTGATTTGAAGAATTAATTTATGGACAATGGTTTATGGGTTGGATGCTGAACATAGTGAATACAAATGATTGTGTGTTCATTGGAATTGTTTTAAATGTTTAAAAGAAGAAGTGAGAGGTAGCAAAATTCTTATATAGGTTGTTTGAAAGGCATATTTTTTTGTGTATGATAACACTGTGTTTTATTAAAAAGTGTTAAGGATTTAAATGAGAACAATGAGCAAGTCAACACACAGAAATGGTTAAATTATACATAGTAATTGTTAAATTGATCACAACAATTATTTGGTTAGTGTTGGATCATTTGCATTAAACACAAAATTATTTTATGGATTACTTAATTGATTTTATGAACAGTATCCGCTCTTTCCCCTACCATTATTTCACTTTTCGCTAATTACAATCCCCTCGCCTTCCCATATTCATTACTCACTCCTTGTTCCTAAAATTTAATTACAGTTAAGAGGAACTCTATATTATGACAGTTTAAGATGGATTACAATGATATTTTCTTTGGTTTACATTACAATTGATTGTTTGTTGTCTGTTAGCAGTAACCATGATCTTTTTCCCCCTCATTTTAACATTTTTCGCTCAATACAAACCCCTCACATATCCCAGAACCTTTGTTCACCCCCTTCTCATTGACAACGATTAAACAATTTGTATGGATTGGATTGCACGAGTCTGATATGTTGCTGAGCCAAAATTTATTTCATATTTTAAAAAGAGTTGTTATGTATGGTTGTTAAAGAAACTATTTGCTAATCAATTATGCATACAAGAATGAGCTTTTTCTGCTGAGGTAGCCATGGCAGAGGTAACTGAGGAAGAGGTAATTGGAACAGGGGCCCTAGAAGGCTAAGATTCTCCATACACTTTGATGCTAACTCGCAAGAGTTGGGACAACTATTTCAAGATGGGTTTTTTAATTGGATTGTGAAAGGAGTGGTCCAACCTAGGACTGAAAGTGCTCCCTTCCAATCCCCACAGGTCCCTGGTATCCCCGTGCCCCCTCATGTCTCATTGCAACGCAAGGTTCCCAATAACGACGGATGGCAAGAGATTGTCCAACCGACAGTCTCCCAACATTGTGGTTGGCCCAATTTTCCTTTACCTCCCCCCCTGCCTATCAATCAAATTATCCAAGCTGCCCCTGCCCACTCATTAATTCAGTATTCCCATGTGAGTAAAAGGTTGAAAATTGAGGCCCACCATGCCGCTGACAAAGAAAAATCCATTGTCGCCCCTTCCTCACCCTCCAATGGCTCTGATAAATCCATGTCCTCACACATGCATTTGCGGGATGATTTCTCTCATGTGATCAACGAGATTAGGCCTAAAGGCTCGGCACAACCAAAGGAAAATTCAGAGAGATCAAAAGGTGACAATAGCAACAAGGGAAGGATTGCATATCAGAGTGGGAAATATGGATTTTAAGTTTTTATTTATTTATTAATTGTTGAGAACAGTTGACTTCAGAAATTTTGGACATCATATTATTTTTGGATATATGAGTAATATATTTTGGAAATAATTTCAAATATGAATGTGATGATGGGAGTCACAAGGAGGGATTTTTTTTAATTAACTAGTTGTGTTATGATTGTTAAAATCTAAAGGGAGTCACAAGGGGTCCCACCTACTAGTTATTATTTATTTAAAAACCCTTATTATGATTTATTACTTTTCACCCTAACTAAAAGTTGGTTGAGTTTTAGTTAACTTAACTAATGAAGTAGTTCAACTACTTCAACCAATTTTAATTTCTATAAAGGCAAAAGGAAAGGGAGGAACAAGAGGAGAATATAATGAAAAGCATACTAAGGTTTGCTCTTGATTTTTTGTTGAGATATTCCAATTTTCATTCATTCTTTAATTCATTAGAAGCCTAATTTTTTTTTATGATAGCAGGTTCCTATTGTAGATAGCAAGATTCAGGGTTGAATTACATCATTCAAACACTTGTTTTTCATAGGTGTTGATGTATCTTTGATAGTCTTTGTAGACTTGTCTGTTTGTGAGTTAGTTTTCATGGCTGACAAAGGCTATTGTGAAAATTCGAGTGGGCAACAAGCTATGGCAAGCTAATCAATCTTTTCAAGTTTAGTTTTTGATTTTTTGTTAGAAGTCCTTTTGTATGTTTCATCGGGGATGTCTAAGTTTGACTTTGGTCCAAAACTTCCTTAGGAAATTTTGTAAAAACAATGATTCTTTGATGAATTGGAAAGAAATTAAAAGGGTTGCTTTATGTCTCATCTATTTTTATTATTGACTTGGTGTATTTACTTCTGTCTTTATCTTTATTTCAGCATTTGATATATTTATAAAATCACATAAATAATGATTTTTTCAGCAAGCTTTTAATTATAAAAAAGTAGCCTAAGCACTTGTAAATAATACTTGTGAGTTAGGATATCATTTTGATGGATATAAACATAAGGTGACATTCCTGTCTATCTTGATTTAGCCAAGCAGGATCTGAAAATGTTTGAGTAAGATCATTTCATATATTTTCATCAACAATCATGTCCTTGTATCTAATCCTTGAGAATTTTTCTTTCCCTTTTTTGTTGTAAGTTATATATTGTATATTCATGGAGTTTTAACTTGTTTTTTTTGTAGTCCTTTATGGCAGTGAATGACCATGGTAGGTCATGAATTCTAAATTCATTATTTTTCTTGTCTTCCACTACATACCATGGAATAATATCAAATGATCAATGCATAATGATGATGAGATATTGAGCTTAAATGTGGTATCCTTGAAGATTTGATATATCAATGTCTTCTATAGATTCAAACTACAAGCCTAGATATTGACGACTAATGCCATGGTAATATGTACAACATGGTGAGTACATATTGAAATTCCAAACTTGGTTCAAGAGCTTGGTTGCACATAAATATTTCCATGGTGAGATTTCTTTATTGAGATTTATGAGAAGAGGAATCAAGGAAATTTATCAGTCAATGCAATGGCATGTCAAGGCAAGGAAAGGCATGTCAAGGAAAGGCATGTGAAGGCAAGGAAAAGCATGTCAAGGCAAGGCATGGCATGGAAAGGAAAGTCATGGAAAGACATGGCAAGGCAAGGCATGGCATGTCAAGGCAAGGCAAGACATGTCAAGGCAAGGCATGGCTTGTCAAGGAAAGGCATGACAAGGCTAGGCATGGAACATCAAGGCAAGGCATCACATGTCAAGGCAAGGAAATAATCAATTGGATGGAAAGTTGAAAATAATATAATATACAAACAAGATAATATCAACAACATTCTCTCGATGCATAGATGTTATGTGACTAATGTTATTGTTGTGTATTACAGGATCCATAGGAGGCCATGGAAAAAGGACGTGGACAACGTAGCCCTACTAAATCAACGAGAGGAAAGTGGGTGGCCATAAAATCAGATATAGAATATGTAGACACAATAAAGTTAAGAAGACAAATCAAACTCAACCAAAGGAGTATGGTGTTTATGAATTCACAAATTCTACAACATAGAAGAGATAAAGTTATATAAACTATGTTATATCAATATGTCAAATATATGAGTAAAGTGAGGTTTTGTGTTGGATAACATATTGCTTGAAATGATATAATTGGTGTACTAAACATCATGGACTATGTTGTGTATTATAGGGGCTAGACGAGACCATGGAAACATATCGTTTCATATCAAATAAGGACACAATGGATGTCACAGGAAAACATGTAATCAAATTTTGACTTATCTTAGGAAGAATTTTGTGATACGTCCATCCTTTTTCACAATATTATTAAAATTTATAGTGTATTTGATCCGGATTTTATGAGCAGAACAAAATGACTACAGATTATTAACAGGTTCTTAACACAAAATAACAAAGATACAATAAAATCGGTTTTCTATTCAATAAGGAAATAAGCTGAAACTGTAAAATGCAATAGAAACAAGCTTCCTGGAATGGTGGTGGCTTATCTCTGAGAAGAGATGTGATGGTTGCACTCATTCACAAGAAGATGATTACAATGAGGCTCTAAAGGCTTTTTTACAATAAACAAGAATTCAAAAAACCCTAGACATCCAAAAACCTAACACTAGGAGATGAAGCACCAAAAATCATGTGGGCCCCGTTTGGGTAAGTTAGTACATCAACTTCCTGGGGTTGTAACTTTTGCATATGATATTCGTTTTAGGCGCATGATAGCCTGTTGGAAAGGTATCATCGAGGAGATTCTTTTTGGGAGAAATAGTGAAGGAAATTCCATATTTCTCTCCATTTTCCCAAAATCATCGTATAGAGCTTGAAAATGGCTCCGGAAGTTAAAAACTGCTAAAAATAGTAAATTACCAAAATTGCCAGAAAACTATTTTGAGTCAGTTGGAAAACATGGGTGGCCATCGATATCCACCTAGATCAATCTTCCCTTCTTAGGAAGCAATGTTTTCCATTGAGTTGAGTGCCCAGGGGAGAGGGAAAAGTGTTTGTTGAATTTGCATCTTGATGAGCTACTTGCCTTGTTGGAGAAGTTGCGTTGCTTAGCTTGTTGAAGGTCATAATGAACATGTGGCTGGAAGGGTTGAACCCTTTTAACGATTCTAGCTACATGAGATGCCTGTGTGCAGAAGAAATCTTTGCGCTTTACTGCAACCTTGTCAACCTTCTTCTATTGGATAGAAGGTGCTTGGGGCGAGGTTGTAGTGGTTGCAGTATCCTTTTGTTCCCCTTTTGAAAAAATTGTGAAGAAGCTAAATTTTTTACTATGAGATACTACCTTGCATCACTTTTTAGGTGGAACAATAGTCGGAACTACTTCTGGTATTCTATAGAAATTCCCCCCCAGAGAGACAATGACACTGTAGGGTCGAGACTCATAAACAACATGGCATCTCCACATATATGGCTAGCCCAAGAGAACATCACAGACATCCAGTGGGGAAAAATCACATAATACCTTATCCTTGAAGCCTGAAGGGCTGGATGTTGTATGAAAATCGACACTGTTGGCTGACATGAAGATCTCGTCCTTGGAGAAACCACGTGATGTTGTATGGCTATGGGTGTGGTGTTGTCGACAATCCCAACTGTTTGATGACCTTTGCTGATATGAGGTTCTTCTGGCTTCTGCTATCAACAATAAAATGCAGCGGGGTCCCTTTCACCCACATCCGTGGATGAAAAATGCGCTCCCCCTCTTCAGGATCTGTTGGTTCTTCTGGTTGAATTGTTGTGGTCATGACAATAGCAGTGGGGTCTGCGTCGATGATCTATCTTTTACCATTATTTTCAGAATCAGATTCAGAATCAGGGTTCGACTCCTTGTATTTGATATCAGCCACCAATGACTATCTTGAGCGAGATTCCTTGGTGTTGTGCCAAGGGATTTTGTGGAAATCCCACCATTTTCCAGTGTCCTTCTTCGTCTTTCCATGATCCTTCTTTTCCTATGGCTTGGACTGGTTTTTAGGAGACTGTTTGTTAGGGCCGTCTTTCTCATACTTTAGTTGTTGTGGATTTGCGGATCCAAACTCCCATTTGTTCTAGTGCTTAAACTTCTACTCGATTTTAACAACATATCGATAAGCATAACCGAGTGATGAGATGTCCAGAAAATCCATTTCAATTTGGATGTATCTGTGTAGATCCCCACGGTATTTCAAAACCAAATGTCGTTCGGAGTCTTTGATACCTAGCTTGGTGTGCAAGGTATGGAAGGTATTGGTGAACTCCATAATTTCTTGGCCCCTCTCTTGCCATAGTGTGGTCCATCTCATGTATTGGTCCTCATAGTTGCCAACCGGGTAATATTGTTCATTTACCACATCCACAAAAAAAATCCCAAGTGGGCTCGACCCCATATATTCCAGACTCCTTTGTGGAAATTTTCTCTCAGTAAGTTTCCCACCAATGTTTGACATGGGGGAGAGATTTAAGGAGTGTGAAGGTGATATTTTCCCTGTTGGAAAAATTATGAACAAAGAAATAACCTTCTAACATATTTAACCATTTGTCTAGGGCATCCACATCTATATGACCTTCAAATATGGGAATATCAAAATTAACATGTACCTTGAAAGGAGAGGTTCTTACAAAGTGGTTGTTTGATGAAGATGCGCCTGTTGCTATCGGTAGGTGTTGAAGGATGTGGAAAAATTATCCATCATTTCATCCCTCTGTCATGTGAGAGCTTGCTTAAGAAACAAATTGATAGAATCGGTTGCTCCGTCGTTTTTCTTTTCTTCTACCATTGATGGTTTCTTGGGTGTGCGAGAGCGATTTTCCTTAAGAGAGACAAGCTCGAGACCCAACTTGCTATACTCGGACCTCATTGGGGACATGCACTGAAAAATGATCAAGAGAAGCCTACTCTGATACCACTGATCCGGATTTTATGAGAAGAACGAAATGACTACAGATTATTAATGGGTGCTTAACACAAAATAACAGAGATACAATAAAACTAGTTTTGTATTCAATAAGGAAATAAGTTGAAACTGTAAAATGCAACGGAAACAAGCTTGTTGGAATGGTCACTGCTTATCTCTGAGAAGATATGTGATAGTTGCCCTCATTCGCAAGAAGATGATTAAAATGAGGCTCTGAAGGCCCTTTTACAATAAATAAGAATTCCAAAAACCCTAGACATCCAAAAACCTAACCCTAGGAGATGAAGTGCCAAAAGTCATGTGGGCCCCGTTTGGGTAAGTTGTACATCAACTTCCCGGGGTCGTAACTTTTGCATACGATCTCCATTTTAGGCGCATGATAGCCCATTGGAAAGGTATCGTTGAGGAGATTCATTTTGGGGGAAATATCGAAGGAACTTCCATATTTCTCCCCATTTTCCCAAAAACATTGTTTAGGGCCTCAAAATGGCCCCGGAAGTTAAAAACTACTAAAAATAGTAAATTACAAAAATTGTCAGAAAACTGTTTTGAGCTAGTTGGAAAAGGTGGGTGGTCCACCTAGATCAGTATTATCCAATATTGAAATAAATTATGAGGTATGTTGTTGATTATTTCAAATGGATATTGGAGGAAGTGCACATCCTAAGCGTTCAACTAGCAAAAGAAAAAAGACATATGTACGTGGGCGTGGACCTAAAACTATTAAATCAAAAAGAACATAGTGGGTAGAAGAGGATATGACAATGGATCCTCCAGACACAAGAAATAATTGCAATGAAAAAGAGGTTGTTCAAGACTATTATATTGATGTATATATGTTCATACCTTTTATATTATAATTTGTTAAGCCATATTTGATTATATTTCTTTGAAATTGATACATTTATGATTTATCTAATTGTTTCCAAAAATTAAATAATGGTTTTGTTTGTTGATAGGTAGAATATGATGATGAAATAACGGCTACTAATACCCAAGATCCAACTAGGATATTACGATTTGGACGGGATGATCCAAACCATCCTTTAAACCATACCAAGGCGAAAAGAGCATATTTAAAGAGAATTCTACAACCTAAGAAATTTGAACAACTGATGAGATTAGCATACACTTATGAAATGCCACCTAGCCTTACTGATGATGATCATGATAGTGAAAATGCAGTGCATGAAGAAGGATTGAATGAAATGCTGACAGGTTTCTTTGGGGATGGAAACAATTATGACAACAATGATCATATGGATGACAATAACAATGAAAGCAAGGGTAATTACTGCCAACGTAATGTTGATGATAAAAACCTGAAAGAATCAATCAAGTAAGCAACAAAGGAGCCCGTGTTCAAATATGGTGCAAGTAGAAACTCAAAACTAACATGCACATTAATATTATTAGAAATCAAGTCACTATTTGGTTGGTCAGACAAAGGATTCACCACCCTACTGAAGTGAGTTGAAATCTATTTCTTACAATGAATTGCCAATTGGTGTATGTAATTCGTTTATGGATAGTCCTAATATATATTGACATATCAAACATGTTCATAATAAGTCAAACATTCAATTGATCTAATATTTGGAAATCTTATAGGGCACTAAAAACCAAAATATTTCCTGAAGAGAATGTGTTGCCATCAACTTGCAAAGAGGCATGTCAATTGTTGGTTAAGTTGGGGATTGAATATAAGAAAATTCATTCATGTATAAATATTGAATTTTATACAGAGGTGAATATCAAGACAAGGTAGAATGCCCTGTATGCAAAGAGAACAGATATCGTACAGATTTAGAAGGTCCTACAGTTCCAAAGAAGGTCTTATGTCACATGCCAGTTATACCTAGACTTCAACGAATGTTTCATTGAAAGTCACTTGCACAATTGATGGACTGGCATGCAAATAATAGGAGTAAATATGGATTCATGTGAATTTTGTCTCACTCCAAAGAATTGAAACACATAGAGGAAAAATGGCCAAGAAAATTCAAAGATGAACCCTGCAGTATCAAGTTTGGTCTTGCAATTGATGGAGTGTGCCCATTTTCATTCATGAGATAAAATTATAGTGTTTGACCAGTCAGATTGATAGTATACAATATTACCCCATGGATGAGTGTTAGAAAGGAGAACCTTATGCTGACTCTCATTGTTTCAGGAAAACATCAAGTTATAAACATGGATGTTTATCTTGCGCCTTTCATTGATGAGATTCAACTCCTATGGAAAGGCATAAGAATGTATGACATATCACGTCCTCCATCAAATAGTTCCTTCATGTTGTATGGTGTGCTATGTTGGACTATTCATGATTCCCCAGGACTTGGTGTTTGTTCCAGTAAAACAATTATTTTTACATATTTACACTAATAATTTTTTTTCATCCCAACTCTCATACTCAATTTTATACTATTATTTTTATGTTATTAACCTTACTTATTGAATTGAATGGATTCAAACAAAGGGAATATTTGCATGTCCAAGATGTGCAAAACAATTTCAAGGGCGGTATTCTAAAGATCTACATAAATTTATTTATGCAAAAAATAGATTTTTTCTACCACCAGATCATAGGTTTAGAAACCGCCATAAGAATCAATTTGATGGAAAATTCAAAAATAGAGGCCCTCCCATGATTATGGGTCAAACTAATTGTCTTAAAAAGTATTAAGATGATGAACTGAAAGCTTGGCAGGATTATTTTGATGGGGGTGATTCTATTGAAGAACCAAAACAAGTTGTAATTAAGATACCAGAAGGGATGAAAAGGAAATCCATATTTTATTATCTCTCTTAGTGGAAGGATCTATTAATATCTCACATATTAGATCCTATGCTCATCTTCAAAAATGTCCCAGATTCAATATTTCGACATATATCAGAAAAAGAGAAGGACACCTTGTCTTTGAGGAGAGATATTTCTCTTTCGCATACCAAATTAGATAGAAAACATTTGTGACCAAATAGGGAAAATGAATCATATGCAGAAGCTCCATGTATTTTGAAAAAGAAAGAGCTAGACCAACTAAAAAATGTCATACGTTCAATAAGGACACCTACTGGCTATGGGTCATCATTGGTTAAATATTTTACAGTTGATGGACATATCATAGGATTTAAAACACATGATTTTCATAATTTTATGAAGGTATTATATATCATCATTTATATATTCTAATATTCTATTGTGTGACAAAAATAATTAATGACCTTTCATAAATGTGTTTGACAACATATCACGCCATTGACAATTAGGGGGGATTCATGTCTTACCATTGACTTCAGGAATTCCATAAGTGAATTGTCAACATTTGCAAGGTATGTGGTATGGAATGTTCATGTGTGAGAGACATAGAGATATTGTATTTCATTTTAATTTTTTCCTAAAGGTTCATACTAATTTACTATTCTTATATTAGGTGGGTGACATCCAAGGAGATCCACGAATGTGAAGTGCCAAAATGGAAGAAGAAAATTGTAGAAATTGTATTTGTATTTGAGAAGGATCTCCCTACAAGTTTCATGGAACTACAAGTCCATTTACTTATACACCTAGTTGATGACATTGAATTGGTGTGTGTCGTATCAACAAGGTGGATGTTTTCTTTGAGATATATATGAAAACTCTAAAAATTTATGTCCGACAAAAGGCACATCCAAAGGGTTGCATGATTGAAGGGTATGTATTGAATGCATAAATTTTCTTCCTATGTGAATTCCTTGGTAAGGATATCAAAGATGGGCCATGCTTCTAGGATGAAGAACGAGCATCATATATTATTGATGGAGAAAAAACAATCTAGTGGTCTTCAAGTAGAAATTAGTAAGTAAACTCATTTTCATTGTGGTTGTTTTTATTGCAATCATTAATTTAATTTGTAGTTTATTTTTCAAATTAACAAAATGGCCTTTGATGTTTGAAATAAAATTGTTGACATGTAATAGGTGTAGACGAAAGTGATATACTCGAAAAGTTCATTATGTACCACATGGACTTTATGAACAAATGGATTGATTTGTATGATAAAAAAAGAGAAGAAGTGTTAGAAGCAAGGAAACAATTTAAGAGATCAAACCCAAGGATTATCCCATTTCCTATTGATCTACAAGGGGAATGGGGCAAAGATTGCACACTAGAATGGGTTTACTAAACAAATTCAAAATCAAATAGAAAGTGTGGTTATAAGTTCACAAACATAATAAAAGATGAAATCAACATGTCTAGAGGATGTGAAATAAAGGTATAGTTGGAATTTTACAAAATTTTGTTTCCTTACAATTTTGATACTATTAATTATTTTAATATTCATCGTTTTATTTGTTTTAATCGAAATAAATGGTCTTTTATAGGAAAGGAAATATCCATCAATGTGGGCATATGGTTGACATTATCGTGTAGAATGTGTAGATGTAAAGGGATGATCTTTTGATTGTGGTATCATGGTTGACTTCAAGCAATCCATTCGATCAAGCTCAAAAGATAATAATATTATTGAAGGAAATCTACAATATGTTAGGAAAATACAAGAAATTATTGAATTGGATTATACGGCTCTTTTAAATGTTGTATTTTTAAGTGTATATGGTATGAATAATTTGAGAGGACGCGAAGAAATGATACCCATAGTGGATTGTTTTCTATATATTCCCCGAGGTTCCTACCGAAGGATAAGGAGCCTTATGTTCTACCAATTCATTGTGAGCGGGTATTTCTTTAACTCAAACTGTAATAAGCGGTAGTGATCAATAATGTATTAATACATTGTTTAATGTGAATATATACATGTGTTTATGAACAAATAAAATTGTCATAACATATGTCTAATATGTATATGTACTTGTTCGTGCAAAGTATTTCTTTGAAGATATTCTGGACCCAAAATGGTTGTTTTTTCATACATTATGATCCAAGATTAAGGCATGTATTTGACGATGTATTAGTGGATATTGAGAAAAACAATGATGGTGAACAAAATGAGATAGATGGATTAGACAACATCGAATAAATTAAAATCCATGATGATGTTGAAGATGGTTATGTTGAGGCACAAGAAGACAACAATCGAGTTAGATGGTGTTATGGATGTTCAGGCACAAGAAGACAACAATCCAGAGTTAGATGATGTTATGGAAGACAACAATATGGATGGTATACAAAGTGATAATCCAAATACATCTGGTAAGAATATGGATGATCTACATTCAAATTTCAATGACGATAAAGATTATGAAAGTCAAGATGAGGATGATGATAATATTAACTACTTGAAAGATCATATGAACATTGACAATGATAGACTGGATGACATTGTTCCAGACAATGATGTTAATGACCAAGACTTCTAGATTTCAAAATTATTTGTAATCCATGTTTAAAAAATCATGATTCTTATGGACTAGTGTTTGAAATGGTTCAATATTATTTGTGTCAATACAAATCACCTATTGTAATATCGTTAAAGTGTTCATGATATGGTATGAATTGTTGGAAGAAAAAAATAAGATTACTTGTATGCTTCTTCCATCCATTTTATATCAACATATGTTCATGAAGGCAAAAAGGCTATATCAACATATGTTCATGAAGACAGATAGGATTAATTCCTTCTGCTATGACAATTGATGTTGTCCTTAATGCTCTATTCATGTCCTTGGATGTAGATCACACTCTAAGGATGTTGAGTGCATCCTCATCTCAACATCAGTACATGGCACCATATATCATATATCACATATCATCAAGGCATTTGTCTTGTCTAACCATGTCAAAATTTGACCTAAACCCTAACCCCTAATCCATTAACCCTTAAAGCCTATTTAAGCCCTAATCCCTAAACCCTTAAGCCCTCAACCTTAGTTAATCACTAATCCCTTACCACAAAAGAACTAAATCCCTTAACCCATAAGCCATTGACCCTTATAGCGTAGTTAATCCCTAGTCCCTAAACCTTTAATCCCTCAACCTTAGTTAATCACTAATCCCTTACCAAAAAATCCCTAAATCCCCTAACCCCCAAGCCATAAACCCTTAAACACTTAAACACTACTCCCTAATCCACTTAATCTATAAACCCCTATTCCCTAAGCACTTAAACATTAATCCCCTAGCCCATAATCTCTAAGCCATTAACCATTAAAATGCCTAACCCATAAGCGCTAAATCCCTTATCTCTTGACTCTTAATCCCTTAAACCCTAATCCCTAATTCTCTTAACCCTTAATCCCTGTACCCCAAATCCCTAAATCCCATAATCCTCAAAGCCCCTATCCACTTAACCCCCAACACCTCAACTAATTAACTATTTAGGCACATCCGACACTGAACCCCATTCATTGCTCACCGTGCGACATTGATGGATGACATTGGTGACATGTTTGGAATACGTTAATCCATGACATTTTAAGAGAGTTTCGAAAAGAATTCCATAGATGTGAATGACAAACGATGATAATGAGAGTGCATGATGAACGTTGATGCAAACTTGGACGATATCAAAGATTATGTGGGGACATAAGGTATCCTTAGGTCTTGAAACCCTCACATACTATTAAGGCATGTGTCTATTCTAACCATGTCAAATTTCAACACATGTAGTAACAGTTTGAAGAAATTTCAATGTTGGCGCCATTCAGTGCTCACCGTGCCACATCAGTGGATGACATTGGTGATTAACATGTCAGAAGAGGTTCCATGAAATTTAAAGAGAGTTTCGACAAAGCCCTAACTCCCCTTGTTACAAGGGAAACAATCTATATGGCCAAGGGTAAACCACAACAGACAGGTATGACTGCAGAAATCAACTCAATTCCAACATGTGCTATATAAAATAATCTATAATACGAGGAAGAAGACTACCTCAGTCCGATCATTTGATGTCGTTCCACCATTGATCACTTTGACCCAAAGCTTTACATCTTCAAGAAGTTCTCAAAAAACAAGTGATGCAAGTATATATTGACAATATATAAAATGAGTTAGCACATGAGATAGCACAATCCATTAATAAACATTACAAATATTCCCATGGATAATAATCGTATATTTGCAAGATATCAATAGGATGGGAAAGAAGTATTTCTATTAATAATTGGTCGACGAAAGTATCAACATTACAGACTTCTATGTAGTCATGGTTCGAAACCAAGAAACCAAGTTCCTTCTAGCTGGGTCTCCACCACTTCAATCCTCCACCAAAGGCAAGCTCAGAGGAAAGAGGAAATGAGGTCCTCTCAACAATAAGGGAAGATCTTGGGGGCTGAACACTGTGTTTAGACTTGAGGGACAAAGGGATGCAGACTCAATATGAAGTAATTTCTCCAGAGTAACTTTTCTCTCAAAGTTGAATGTTTTCTCCTCTCTTTTTCCATAACTCAAAATTGTGCTTTTATAGCCTCTAGAATGTAACTGAAGGGCCGATTCGGAATGTTTCCAGTATCTGGAAGGCCAAGGATCAGAGATCTCCTATCATGACATGGAAACCCGACTTCACTTTGTATTTTCTAGCACAAATCCCGATATATGTGAGCTATAGTGGAGAAACAAGCGTATACACATATTGCAAGGAAGTTAGGGAGCGTATATGTGGAAAAATATATATTTGGCTCTGGATTTGTCAAAAACAGGGGTTTGATAAGTCTGCTTAGGGAAATGGATAAAATTCCCTCTTTTCAAGATAGCAATGGTGATACAAAGCTCGCTATAAAATATGCCCCCTAATGTATGAGATAAGAGGAGTATCTGCGATGGCCGAAATACATTATAAATAACCCAGAAGTGAAGTGGTAGAGAACCATATGGATGAACTCAATTTCTCATTACATTATGTACTAACTTTTCATACATGGATGCCAATAATACAATGCAGATCCATGTGGAAAATATACCAAACAAGTTTTCAAGGCCATGAATAGGAAAATATAAATGTGGTTATATGCCAAGAGCTGTCATAGTCACGAACAAGGCCTAGTGAAACCAGTCTCAAAAATCAATGTGAAGATATATGTATACCATGGAGTACAATCTAATCTCCCATGGTCACTGCAGTCAAATAGGTATTGGTCCAATGAAATGGAAGCAACAACTTAGGAAAGATGTGGCCACATAGCGATGTCTTCAAGTCTTCTAGACTATCCTCCAATGGTGCAAGTCTACATCATATGAATAAATGAGTTGAGGTCGAACACAATGAGACATCATTTGATTACTGGTCGTTGAGGTATACCATTAACAAAGGTGAGACAACCTACTGATGATGGAAGTAGGTATCAAGGCACCGAGTACATCTCTACAAATCTGAATAAAGGAGTTGGTGTTGAACACTTGAGAGATCCATTGATCAGGAGACATTGATGTATTCCCATTTGTCAATGGCGAGAGAGCCTGCCACTAAGGACTACAAGCCTCAAGGTACTCATAAAACTCTAGGTATCATATCCAAAATAAATGAGCTGAAGTCGATGGAAAAAGACTCACCGAAAGGAGAGCATTAAGGCATCTCTCATCAGTCAGCACGAGAAAAAAAGCATGAGCTTCATGATTTGGTGGAGATTAGACGAAGAACATGTTCACAAACCAATGACACTGTGCATATTTTGGGTGTGCCAAATGAAAGTGGTACCTGAAAAAGACCCTCTGAATAGAAGCCAATGATGAAAACTGCTGACAAAGGTGAGGAAACCACCAATAAGGCTAATGGCATCCAAGACATTGCATGAATCCCAATGTGTGAATAGATGTCTTGCCGTCGAACACAAGGGAAACTACCCAGTCAATGACTCATGATGAAATGTTGATTGTTGGGTTCAAGGTGACCTACCAATGATGAAAGTAGGGCTAGGGTGCATCATAAGACCAAAGTATCATGTGATCCTGAGGCAAACTGAGGGTATGGCCGACATGCAAAGTCAAGTTTTCTGAGGAGTGGCTGACACAAGTTGATAGAATTCCTTTGAACAAGAGCATGAGACATATGGTGGACTCTGGCAGCATAGAATTAATGATGTGACAATTAGATGCAGGAGGCATCCATAATGTTCTCTATAGTGACTGGAAGATTAACCAGTCGGTAGAGAAAATTCTGTAACAAGATCAACTTCCTAAGGCCATGCTAAACCTAAAATTATGATGATGCAAGGACTTAATAACTTTGTGCTCTATTCAAAGGTGACATGACTGCTACCAATTATAATATAGTACTCCCTTCCTGCCCATATATTTTTTTTTTCATAACAAATGAATGCTATGATACAGTGGAGGGAACAAGTGTCACAAGTAAGAAAAACTAGTTCCAGCAGTGAAACGTACCTATGCTCAATGCAAGGAAATGCATGTGGGAGATGGACACTCGGGGTGATGTTCCCTCTAGGGTATAGGGTGTCAAATTGCGAAGGATAAAAACAAGGCTCTGCTTGGTTGAGAATGCAAAATTTCTCAGGTAATGGTTTATAACACAAAGCGAGAACCGGCGAAAGGCTCAATACTACAAGCGAGGGCATGAGATGCAATCACAAATTAACGCCAAAAAATGTCCTTTCTTATATATTTTAGTCTACTTGGTGTGAAAAAGGGGTAAACTTGTGCCAAATAGACGTCTTTTCAAATCCAATTTACGAGTGTGAAAAAAACAAGCTCACTAAAAAATCTTTTCGATTTTTGATAGCAAGTCGAAAAAGAGCTTAACTAGGAATCATGATATTTCAAATCTAGTTTTAACGAGTGTGAAAGGGACAAATCACTCTGCAATCTTTTCAATTTTTAATAACAAGTCAGAAAGAGATTAACGAAGACTCATTTTTTGTTCTAATCAACATGAAGAGGGGGATGCCAAGGTTCTCATCCCGGCCTTTTGTCGAAAGTCAGTATCTTGCAGATAGCTGACAGAAGCCTAGGAAAGCCCAAAGTTCTCCAAGTTGATGAAGAGAAAGTGCTAACGGAGTACATAGTCTCTATTATGGTTCAAATAATTTCTCTTAATGGAAAAGACATAGGTGGGGGTATGGGATGACCCATTAGGTTGTCCCAATCAAAGGGAGCCTCGTCAGGACTTGGAGGGAGAGTATTCGGAGGAAGAATGAATCTCTCTTGTTCAGAAGGGGGAGGACATGGAATGTTGATGACATGATTGGAAGGTGCATCACTCTCTTGAGGGAGAGTTGGTTTGACCAGAGATTTAACTATTGTAGTCACTTCTTCAATTATAGGTTGAATAGGATGCATAGTAATGAGGGAAAGAGACACTTCACCCTCGATGGAGGGGGTGAGGTCGGAGGGAAATATTGGTAGAAGAACCACCAGGACCACTAAAGAAGGAGTGGCGTGAGGAGAAACCATGGGTGTCTCATAATTCGAAGGGATTTTGGGGGAGCCCCACATCTCTAGTATCCCAACAGTCACTGGGCACAAATGAGTAAGATGACTTCCTTCACAAGTCCTGCAAAGGAATTTAGGCTTACATCTGAGATGTTTAGGATTCTCGATGGGACTGATCAAGAAAAGAGAGTCGTCTTCTGTATGATGAATAGGATATGGAGACATGACATTGCTATGGCCTGGGGTGAAGAGGATGGTTCCTCCAACATAATTGGCAGAGGTTGGAAGTGAGTTGTCGACATAATTTGTAGAAAATGTTGACCTATCTCTGACATGACTAGCAGAGGTTGGCGATGGTGCACTAGTGTGGTTGACAATGGCTGGGCTAGCGATATATTGTGGCATTTTATTCCAAGGTCCCGAAAAAGAGGTGTTCTAAAACATTGCAGGCCAGAAACGATCCTGGTGTACTCCCAGTCTTTTCTCAGAGATGTGGTGGGTTATCCCAAAGTGGTCCAAATAGGTCTGGACGGGCATCATCATTGAGGTTTGCAAAGAGACTGAGGTAGGATAAGGATTATTCAAGTGAGGATATATGTTTCCTCCTTGTGAAGTGGTCCCGTAAGGAGGGTAGCCCGAACCGTAAAATTGATTCTCCCCATACAAAAGACCAGGGGGTAGTTGAGGACTTGGTGTAGAAAAAGTGTTTAAAGGGATAGAAATGGAAGATGAAAGATACATGGGTGGGGTGTAATAAGTGGAATAAGCACCCATATGATCACTAGCTCCTGAAAGAGCATAGCTAGTATTGAATCCATAAGGGCGAAGGTTCGAACCTCTCATGGGAACACGACTCATGTCAGAAAAAGAAGTGGGCATGGGAGGGATGGTGCCCCCGGGTCCAATGATTGGATTCATATAAGTAGACCGAGGAGAGGATTTCACATGAGAAGGCATATCAATAGAAAAATGACTAGGGACCCAAGGTGCATACTGAGCGTTGTAATCGTGCATACCATTGTAAAAACAGAAGGGTATGCCCCCATGAGATGAGCAGGCATCATGGAGTGGGTAGTGGTGAATAAAGGAGAAAAGGGGACTCTAATAACCATGATAATAAAACCAACAATAGACTCCTAGGGCCAGCTAGTAGTCAAAGAGTATACCAAAAAGTCAAACGACCAATATGCATGCAAATAGGTTAAAGTGGCCGAGTGGCCTCCCTCGCTAGAGAAGGTATGTCTCATCTAGGAGGGACCTGAGACTCCCCACTAAAGTTTGGAGGTAATAGAATTAGTTATAGGGGCCCTCGTGGGCTTAACAACTAGTCGGTCAGATCCCCCCAGAGAGGTAATCCTCCATAAAGGTTGTGTGTTGACTGACCCTTATCTGACTCAGGGTACAAGAAGAGTAACCCCTGAAAGTAACCTATGAGATACCTACGTCAAGAAACTAATAAACCACTATATAACCGATGCAAAGGTGAGCAGTCGTAAGTATGGATCACTGTATGGGCAGGGTAGCAAAGCCCGAAACCTTGAAAGTACTACCTCTCATAGAGGTATGGGCACTAAAAAGATCCCCAAATACAAATAAATCCACAGAAATATCTCTAACGCTAGGTGAGTATCCAGGGGTTATCCCTTCAACTAACTTCGTGTGACCTCATGATTAACTCCGATGTGAGCGGAGCCTCCTGATATTACCAATTATACAATGGAATTCTCAACTCCCTGTCTCAGACACATATGTTGATTTAATTGCCTTGGAGAAGTTTACTCATAAAATCCTATTCCAAGGTACTAAATCCTAGGCTAGTTTTTGCACCCTAAAAAATAAAATCGTTACTAATCAATTTTAGTTTAAAGCATAAATTTTATTGGTCGTGATTACTCAAAAAGGTATGGAAATGAAACTCATGGTGTTATGACTCTGCATACAAATAAAAAATAGATATAATGAAAATCCTAAGTTTAACTTTTCAGTGAATGATATGCTAAATAAAAACAATGCAATCTTCAATTTCAACTCTGCAACTCAGAAGTAAAATGCAATATTTCGCTAAATGTGCTAAGCTAATGATAAAGGTTCAAAGACAAATATTCCAACCAATGAAAAATGCCTATTTTTTTTGTATTTTCAATATTCTAAAAAAAAAATGCATGGACTAATAAGCCACCTGATATATAAATTCCACTGTGTATAAAAAAAGTAACTCGAGTAGAATACCAAGCAACCAAGCAAACAGCCCAGAAACTAAGGACAAATTAAAAATTGAAAACAAAGAGAAAGACACCACCCAAAAATTCAACTCCCAACAGGCTTCCTGTCATCCCAGATAATCTCAACAGGCACTACAGAGACCCAAGAAGGCTCAATAATCCTCAAATCCTACCTAGTAGTCACTAAACCAAGAAAACAGGCAAGGGGAAGTGGTATTCACGACTGTTCAGGAGAACAGAGCGTATATATGTTTCTTGCAGTGAGACATAAAGTGTGTATATGCGACTGCCAAGGCAAAAAGGCCATATATGCTTGAAAACAAGGCCAGGCAAGGGTAAAAGGCTGAAAACTCAGACCCAGAGTGAAAATAATCTATCTAGCAGTGATACGACAAGAAAGACAAAGGAAAAAGAGCAATGTAAGAAGAAAAAGTACTTCAACCCTTAGAAGGAATATCTCTCCCCAGTGGATTCGCCATTTCTATTTCATAGGAAAAACTCTCTATGGCTAAGGGTAAACCACAACATACAAGTATGACTGTAGAAATAAACTCAATTCCAACATGTGCTATATAAACTAATGTGTAATACGAGGAAGAAGCCTACCTCGATCTGATCGTTTTATGTCATTCCACCGTTGAGCACTTTGACCCAAAGATTTACACCTGCAAGAAGTTCTCAACAAACAAGTGATGCGGGTATATAGTGACAATATATAAAATGAGTTAGCACATCAGATAGCACAATCCGTTAATAAACATTACAAACATGCCCATGGATAATAATCGTATATTTGCAAGATATCGATAAGATGAGAAAGGAGTATTTCTATTAATAATTGATCGACAAAAGTATCAACATTACATACTTCCGTTTCGGCATGGTTTGAAACCAAGAAACCAAGTTCCTTCCAGATAGGTTTTCACCACTTCAATCCTCCACCAAAGGCAAGCTCATAGGAAAGAGGCAATGAGGTCCTCTCAACAATAAGGGAAGATCTTGGGGGCTAAACACTGTGTTCAGACTTGAGGGACAAAGGGATGCAGTCTCAATATGAAGTAATTTCTCCAGAGTAACTTTGCTTTCAAAGTTGAATGCTTTCTCCTCTCTTTTTCCATAGCTCAAAATTGTTCTTTTATAGCTTCTGGAATGTAACTGAAGCGCCTATTCAGAACCTTTCCAGTATATGGAAGGCCAAGGATCAGATATCTCCTGTCATGACATGGAAACCTGACTTCATTTTGTATTTTCTACCACAAATCCCGATATACGCAAGATGTAGTGGAGCAGCAAGCATATACGCATCTTGCAAGGCAGTTAGGGAGTGTATATGTGGAAAAATGTATATTTGGCTTTGGATTTTTCAAAAAAAGGGGTTTGATAAGTCTGCATAGGGAAATGGATAAAAGGCCCTCTTTACAAGATAGAAATGGTGAGGCAAATCTCACTATAACACCCCTAAACCCTGATCCATTGACCCTTAAAGCCTAGTTAAGCCCTAATCCCTAATTAACCCTTAAGTCATCAACCTTATTTAATCAATAATCCCTTAACACAAAATCCCTAAATCCCTAACCCCTAAGCCATCGACCCTTAAACACTTCTCACTAATCCCTAATCCCTTAATCCATAAACCCCTATGCACTAAGCACTTAAACTTTAATCCCCTAGCCCATAATCCCTAATCCATTAACCATTAAACTACCTAACCTGTAAGTGCCAAATCCGTTAGCTATTGACCCTTAATACCTTAAACCCTAACCCCTAATCCATTAAACCTTAATCCTTTTACCACAAATCCCTAAATCCTCGAAGCCCCTATCCACTTAACCCCCAACACCTCAACTAATTAACTATTTAGGCTAATTTGGATACATTCGATGCTACTTCTGGTGCAATTTGTAGTGCTAACTGGTGTGCTCAATCAGGCACAAAACAGGGTGCAATTGTTGGTGCTAAATGGGGCGCTATTTTTGGCGCTAACTAGGGTGCAATTTTTGACGCTAAATGGGGGGCAATTTCTGATGCTATTAGCACCTAAATTTTGTGTTCGGTGCAAAAAACACCATGAATAGCTCCATCTTGATAAATAGCACTGACTTGTTCAAACAATTAAAGAAAAATACATTAAAACCATCTTTGGAAGAAAAAAAGGGAGCAAAAAAGGGAGCAAATCACATGGATTTGTTGTAGTGATAGTAAAAAGGATGCAAAAGAAAGGAGAATCAGGGTAATAAACATGCCAAAACAAGGACTC
>SNQJ01S0067718.1:60369-91131 GCA_010110895.2 Picea sitchensis | reverse complement strand
ACAGCTATTTACGGGAGCCCGACCAACCCCCGGGTTGGCGCTATTATAGATCTTGTGCCCAAAAATCGCGTCATCTACAACTCCGTTGTATACATCTTGCACCAAAAACAATTTGTGGTCTGCAATTCATCCACATATTAGAACATGGTCTACATTTGGACCACAAATTATCTATTACGATACATAAATATAAATACAATTTAAATAAATATACTTAAACTTGAACCTAACTTTTTTCGAACTCGTCGATTGGTCCTATATNTAACGAAATTTTATGCCCCATGTTCCGTGATATACATGTTGCACACAACACTTCTGTGATATACATTTTGCACCAAACACTTCCCTCACTTACAATTCGACGCGTTATTATAGATCTTGCACCCAAAACTTGTGTCATCTACAGTTTCGATGTATACATCTTGCACCAAAAACTTATGTGGTCTACAATTCATCCACATATTGGAACATGGTCTACACTTGGACCACAAATTATCTATTACAATACATTAATATAAATACAATTTAAATAAATATATTAAAACTTGAACCTGACTTTTTTCGAACTCGTCGATTGGTTCTATATCATCACATCATGAGCCTGACCGACCACAGTTCCTTTCAACACTCACCCAATTATCTCTCCGCGGGTTCGCGCCTTAGCACAAATGAAATTTTATGCCCCATGTTTCGTGATATACATGTTGCACATAACACTTCTGTGATATACATTTTGCACCAAACACTTCTGTCATTTACAATTCGACCCCATTTTCCACAATTTATCTTGTAACCTGCTTGGCAGGGACTACGTTGCCACACTCTACAATTCGTCGCAACTTCACGCTATCGATTTCTTATGCCCCCTGTTCTGTGATATACATGTTGCACACCACACTTATGTGATATACATTTTGCACCAAACACTTACGTCATATACAATTCGACCTTGGTTATAGAGCCCGCCTATCCAAAAATCTACGATCTGAAAAGTGGCTAGGCATCGAATGGCTAGCGGTCGTTCAGAGTCACAATATAAAATCACAAGCGCAAATGTGAACCGGCCCATCCGACAATGCGCCCATTAGGACATTTTCGTAAAAATGACTAAGTAACGAGAAAGAGAGTAGAGAGGAAAAATGGTCGAACGAGATTCAAAATAGGGTGACAAGGGCTCCCGAGGAGATGCAAGGCCCCGCCTGTCAAATTGTATATATATTTGGCTTCTACTCGTGACAAATCAGTGGTTCTCTTATTGCCATTAACAACCAAAAAAATGTATTCAACAACGATTTACGGGAGCCCGACCGACCCCTGGGTTGGCGCTATTATAGATCTTGCACCCAAAAATTGCATCATCTATAGTTCCACTGTATACATCTTGCACCAAAAGACTTCCGTGGTCTGCAATTCATCTACATATTGGAACATGGTCTACATTTGGACCACAAATTATCTATTATGATACATTAATATAAATATAATTTAAATAAATATACTTAAACTTGAACCTGACTTTTTTTGAACTCGTCGATTGGTCCTATATCGTCACATCATGAGCCCGACCGATCGCGGTTCCTTTCAACACTTATCCAATTATCTCTCCCCAGGGTCGCGCCTCAACGCTAACCAAATTTTATGCCCTGTGTTATGTGATATACATGTTGCACATAACACTTCCATGATATACATTTTGCACCAAACACTTCCGTCATTTACAGTTCGATGCGCTATTATAGATCTTGCACCCAAAACTTGCGTCATCTACAGTTGCGTTGTATACATCTTGCACCAAAAACTTATGTGGTCTACAATTCATCCACATATTATTTGGACCACAAATTATCTATTACAATACATTAATATAAATACAATTTAAATAAATATACTTAAACTTGAACTTGACTTTTTCCGAACTCATCGATTGGTCATGTATCGTCACATCATGAGCCCGACCGACCATAGTTCCTTTCAACACTTAGCCAATTATCTCTCCGCGGGGTCTCACCTTAGCGCTAACGAAATTTTATGCTCCATGTTCTGTGATATACATGTTGCACACAACACTTCCATGATATACATTTTGCACCAAACAATTCCATGTTCCATGATATACATTTTTCACCAAACACTTCCGTCATTTACAATTTGACGCACTATTATAGATCTTTCACCCAAAACTTGTGTCATCTACAGTTGTGTTGTATACATCTTGCACCAAAAACTTTTGTAGTCTACAATTCTTCCACATATTATTTGGACCACAAATTATATATTACAATACATTAATATAAATACAATTTAAATAAATATACTTAAACTTGAACCTGAATTTTTTCGAACTAGTCGATTGGTCCTATATCGTCACATCATGAGCCTGACCGACCGCAGTTCCTTTCAACACTTAGCCAATTATCTGTCCGCGGGGTCGCGCCTTATCGCTAACAAAATTTTATGCCCCATGTTCCGTGATATACATGTTGCACACCACACTTCCGTGAAATACATTTTGCACCAAACACTTCCATCATTTACAATTCGACCCCATTTTGCACAATTTACCTCGTAACCTACTTGGCAGGGACTACGCTGCCATGCAACACTTGTTTTTTATCTACTATCTAGATTAACAATATTTACTTGTAAAATTTTTTATCATTTATTATTATTATTATTTGTTATCTACTATCTAGATTAACAATATTTACTTTTACAATAAGTGAGATAGCCACATAGTGGCTAGTCCCTTCCATTGCTTATGGAATCGTTTGTATATGAGCATTTATATTTTGTAATAATTTTTATCATATATAACATTTCCATTTCTAAACTCTTATATGACCATAGTAACTTGAGAAGGAAGAAATTGAAATTTACAATGAGCTTATATAAAAGTTAACATAATTTTGAAATAGACATTGGATCTTGTAATTAATAAAAATAAGTATAAAAAATTATCAATTATCGTGGAATGATAAATCACGTATAAGTAAAAAAATAGAGTGGTCTAGAGTTCGTTGATTAATGGTGAAAGATAATTTTTTATGTAGCTATGACAATATATAAAAAAAAATAGACTCCTTAAATTAAGCAACTACTAATGAGGTTGAACCTTAGATTTTCAATGGTACATATCCTTTGTTAAATTTTAAATTTAACAAAAATTAATTGTATCTCGTTCATGCCATATATCTCGTACAATGATCTATACCTTAGATTTCCCTTCATATATTCCATATATCACGTACTCAGATCTAGTCCTTTTAAATTTGTCAAAAATTAATTATAAATTTTAAAAGTTTGTAAAAACAATTTTATAAAGTATACCCTTTAATAAGCTCCCAATCCTTTGAATATACAAACCAATGATATTTGAAAAACGTGCCACCATTGACACATAGATGGAGGAAAACAAATGCTTAGAGATTCAACATGTCCCACGTCATGCACCTACATAGTTGGACCCCTTAGGCACGATTCAGTGTTCAAGTGCAAGTATGTAGCCACTAGTTGCAGAAGCTATCTGAGTGCAAGTATGTAAAACTACCTCAAATTCACATTTTGTAATAAAATTGCATAAATTAGATACAATTTCATTCATGCAGCAATGTTGATTGTGTCTGTGTTATAGTAGTTGTAGCGAATTTTCTACTTAGATGAATGAACAAGAAAAAGAGGAGGAAAACAACAAAGAAGGAAATTTCCTCCAATCCAACAAATCTTAAATAATCTTTATCGAGGCTATGAGTAACATTGGCCTATTTGTGTTGCAGTTGCGTGCCACGTGCATTTCCATGGTTTTGGGCACCTCAATGCATGTTTCTCAAAAACTCATATGTGAAAAGAATTCAAAATTTGTATACAGACAAAAATCTTTTGATTTATTTCAAGCATTTGAGACAAAGTCATGGGTTCAAGGCATTGTGTTGCAGTCTTTAAGAGCTCACTCATTGTGGAATTAAAGATAAATAATGAATTTAATATTGCAATTGGGTTAAGGTAAAGGTGTTCAATCCGTTAAGCATATCTGAGGGAGGGTTTGAGGGACAAAAACCAGTGGTGATGAACCAATGGCCCCAGAATATCTATTTGTAATGGAGCATAAACAAGGCATTATATCGTTTTCCTTGACGCCACCTATAATAAGTTCAATTGTAAATAAATCAGTGAACTTTGTTAAGGTTTAGAGCAATGAAAGCCATGGTTATATTCAAATGTCAAAAAGACTTCCATACTAGTCAGGGTGTTGCCAAGGGGTGGGTCCTTATGGAGCAACAACATTATCATGCTCTGTAAATCAAATTCAGGCTTCTTGGTCTTTATTACCATGAACACCACGAGTGTTATTACTCCTACAATAGAAACAACTATGAATGTGAGCGAGAATACACAACAACAACATGTGGTGAAGGGGAGTGTGGAAACCTGGTAATTCTCTTGGAATGGCCATGTCCCTGCATGCCATGGAAGAAAAAAACAAAATATTCATCAGAACTCAAAAATGTCAATACCAATGCATGGAAGCAAATATGAACAGGGTGTTAGCTATGGTGACAAGACCGAAATGAGGACGGTGTCTACGTGAAGAGGCAACAGTGAGTGGAGCTTGAGGAGAAACAAAATATTGAAAAAGGTCAGAACGACGAAGGTGTGTAAATTTTTAGTAGAAAGAAAAATGAATTAGAGAAAGGTTGGTATAACTAGCAACAACCATGGGAGTCTATATGCTCCAAGTTTATCAAACATCTCATTTCAGATCTAAAATTTCATTAGAAAAGTGAAAAGATTACTTGCAAGTTTGAATATGTTTTTTAAGCATCGTGAATTGAAGGGAATAAATACCTTGGAGCTATCCTACTAACACAACCATGGCATGCCCAACAAAATTGTCCTCACCGAGGTTAGATACTAAATCGGGAACGAAAGCAGACGAAGACCCACAGTGAGGCTTGTTGTCTCCACACAGGAAATTGTACAACAATATATCCCCTGCATTTGCAAACGTTTACTTAAAAAAAAATTGAAGCAGATGAAGACCCACAATGAGGCATGCGGTCTCCGTAGAGGCAATTGTTTCCGCTAGATCTGCAAACATTTACTCAACTTCTCATACGGCCCCTACATCTACAAAAATTTACTCAACTTCTCGCACAGGTATGACAATCTATTAATTTGGGAAGGCATGGGGAATGTCCTAATCTAAATGTTAACCTCCTAATCTAAATGATAACCTACTTCGCTCGTTTTGTAGGTGTTAGAACAACGAACGATGAGTCTATGCAACCTTCCAAGTGGATCATTTTCAGGACTACAGTGCATCTTTGTTAGAGTCGTCGCAGAACCATCCTAACTATCTGCAACCATGGTTAGAGAGAAATCCTAACTAACTGCAACCATGGTCATAGATTACAGTGTTAAATCCTACAAATTAACCAATAAAAAAAGTTGTATTTTTTAAATCGTTTCTTCATTCTGACAATTGAAAAAAAGAAATTCCATACATCATGGAAATAAAGTCATGTCATGTTTCTTTGAACGAATCGAAAATTGGAATTAGGAAATCTTATAAATAAAAAAATGAATTTGTTTTTAAACACAAATAAAGATATTATAGAATTTAAGGTAAACTTTGAAAATGGTATGGAATTCGATATGAACTAATACTGAGTCAAGGTAGTTTCACTCCTTATCAAAAGTTATAGTCCTTGGTGAGGCATGGACTAACAATCTGCCTCCCAAGTCGATTCCCACTAAATTCGTTAAGAAGGTTGATCAAATTCTTTGGGTCAATCTTCCTTCAATAACCTTTCATCCTAAAGCCCTCTTCTAGCTTCTAGCATAGCCCCATCGGAAAATTCAATGGACTTTGTTCATCTCCACTAACCATGGATTTATGAATGCAGACAATTGGATGACAATGATTCAAGGAACCTTCACTTATTATTTATTTATGTGGTTGTGAGTATTATGCATTCTTGTTTGAAAATAAGGAAGGCACAGACCTCATGTTCTTGAACTATTGATACTTTATGGACCTAGCAGGATGTACCTCAATCGATGGAACCCTAATTTTGATCCTAAAGTTGTGTTCCCAATGCAGTGCATGTCTAGGTTTGTTTGACCCACCTTCTTCTTCACTATTGGAACAATGACACCCTGCTAGCCATTGGTAACACATTAAGTAAATTCATTGATAAATATGTGGCTAAATCTAGGATGTTTGCATGTGCAAGAATATATGTGGAAGTCGATCTAGAAAAAGTATTGACAAAGGCGATTAATTTATCACTTGACAACTGGACCCATTTGTTGACATTGGATTATGAACAACTATTGTTCAAGTGTAAATCTTGTCATGAGTATGGACACTTTGCAAAGGATTCATAACTCATTAATATGATCCAGGCTCACTCAGAGAAAGAGGACCAATGGAAACAAGTCAAGAAAAGTTCTAGCAACAAGTAGGTCGCCCCTCCTTCCTTTTTTGACCCCTCTTCCTCCTTTGGAAATAAAAGAAAGGAATTCCCTTTAGAAAATAAATTTGCAGTTATGTCCCAAATAGATCAAAACCCATATGCTTTCATTCATATTTATTCTCAACCCTCAATCATACCTCCCTCTTCTTAGGTGATCATCACCCCTATCCTCACTCCTATGCAATTTATTAAACCCCTTTTTCTTCATCCCCAAATGAGCTCTCCAAAAATGTTGGATATGAAAAAGTCAAAGAAAGAGGAACAAGAAGTCTAAGATCCAATAATAGAGAAACCATCCACTCAACCCAATGGATTTCTCACTCGAAAAAAGGCCCTTCAACAGCAAGGAGAGGAATTTGATGAAGACCGTGAAAAAGAGAGACTTGCAAACATATGAGGAAGAATAACCCTCAAATAAAAGCAAGAGGAAATGGAAACAAAGGAAAAGTCACTAGGGATCCAAGCCTTTATTGAAAGTTCCTTTGGGAGCGGAGTGAAAATTATATAAGCTAGAATCCCTAGAATGCAGACATCATCTAAAGGAATCAAAAGAGGTAGCTCAAAGCCTCTAAATCTGAAATATTGAAAGCAATGTCATGGAACAATAGGGTTATGGATAGCGGGTTCAAAGAAGAATCTTTGAGAGATGTAATCAAATATGAATAACTGGTTGTAGTACTCATCTAGGGGACAAAACTTGATTAGTCAGAGATTTTAGACATAGGAAAGGAACAATGGAAATCGAGTAAAGGAGTAGTGGTTAATGCAAGAGGTGCCTTAGGAGGTATAATTACTTTTTGTGATAATTCTATCTATGACTCTCTAATGCATTCTTATAGTACTTAGCATTGGGTATTAGTAAGCCCCAACTGTTATGTCATTGGAAAAGGAATTCAGGGATTCTATGAGCTTGCTCATTATAAAGAGAAAGAAGAATGTTAGAGGTGGTTATATGCAATGGAGGACATTGAGTATGCAAAGGGTAGCATAGTAGCAAGATATTTCAACATAGTTTTATCAAACAATGAAAAGAGTGGGGAGGCATTGTACGAGATTAATTTAGGGAACAAATGGAGGATCTAATATTTGATTGTGATCTTGTAGATATCAAGCCAAAAAGAGGAAAATCCACTTGGACAAATAAGAGGTTGGGGCCATGACATATTGTGGCCATGCTATATTGTTTTCTAGTACAAAGAAACTTCTCACTTGATAATCAAGTCATAATATTTCATATTATTCCATCAAGCATTTCAGAACATAAGCCCATTTCAATCTCTTTTCATCAACCAGACAATCTTGGGCATATCCCTTTCAAATTCAATCTACTCTAGTTGCATGAACCAAAAGCACTTGATATAATTTCATAATCCTAAAGTATATTGGTTTTGAGGTCCCCTTCCTTTGTTTGGGAGACATAATTAAGGTAGTCAAACATGACTTAAAAGAATGAGATAAAAGCTCATTTCTACCCCTAGTACAGGAAAGATTTGTCATCCAACAATATCTTTGTTTCCTTTCGAAAAAAATGGAAAAGGAGGAAGTAACTAAACCGAGTTTAATAGAAGAAAGAGACTTATGTGGTATATTGCATAAGGCGAACATGAAAGAGGAGGAGAAATGGTCACTGAAGTCCAGAAGTTTGTGGTGGAAAGTTGGTGACAAGAACGCATCATTCTTTCATAAATATGCAAAAGCAAGTGATTCGGATCTCGGGGGCTAAGATCTGGATGGATTGACTACCAAGAGAGGAGGAGATTAGACATGCAAATATTGCATGGAAATAAGCATGGAAAAAAACATGTTAATAAAGTACTCGAGAGGTGAGGCTCAAAGATGAGCCTCACCTTTAAAACTAATTACTAGTAAATCACTCAGAACTAATTAATCTCACAATGAACAATAGAAAATATGAGAGAAGCCAAAATGAGTAACTTGATATTATGAGAAGGCTTGTTAGGCCTTTATATATCATTACAAAATGGTCCATTGCACAAAGTCAAAAAGAGATCATTGAATGAGTCTCTATTAGTAGTATAATAGATCTAACTACCCAACTAACTAAGTAGAGGAAAATAAAACCCAATACAATAATGTAAAGAGCTCATTAAATGAGTCCCTATTATTATAATAACAATATATCTAACTACCCAACTAAATAAATAGTGGAAAATAAAACCCAATACAATAATGGAGAGGTGGGACTCTCTTTGACCCATATGGGCAACCTGTTATCCCAATTAATTAATGAGGAGGTGGACATCTACATGCTCAATCTATTAGGGCAACTCACATCCCACTTAATTAATGAGGAGGTGGACATCTACATGCTCAATCTATTATTTTTATAGCTTTATCACTTTATACATCCCGACTTAGACCATATACCCCCAAAATTTGGATCATTCCTCTCTTTAGAAAAAATGGATGGTCCCCATCATTTCACCCATACTACAAAGAGACCCATGAGTACAATTTTATAATTCCCAATGAAGGGAAGGGCTTTGTGTGGTTGACCCATAAACCACTTCTACTTTAATAAAATTGGAAAAATTATTGATTACATTATTATTTCGATGTCAACTCCCAAACAAAGACCAGAAATAAAGGTTTGGGTAATGGACCCACAGTGTTTGATGTAAATATGACTCATTATTTTGTCATGGTTGATAAGAAGTAAATATGGATGAACTCCAAAGTGGTCCTGAAGTGGTGAAAGCCCCACGAAGACGCCAGGGAGTAAGAGAACCCATTCTTAATTGTGGAATACCGAGATGAAGGAAAGTGAATTTGTCAGGGAAACATCCTAGATGGATATTTCCTTTGTCATGTCATTTCCGTGGTATGTGTAACCTCATTACACTCCCTCACCTGCTAGAGAGTTATGGCCATGAGAAGTTGAGACCCCAAATGGGTAATGGACCCAAGTTTGTTTGATGGGTAATGGTACGAGTTATGATATATTTTCTCAGATAATATCATTCTATATGGATAGTACATGTCATTCCATTTTTGTGGTATGTATAACATCACATAACTCCTCACTAGTTTGAGAGTTATGGCCTCACTACTGAGGACCCCCATATGTCATCTAGAAGTCTCCAAAAAGGTCAAAGCAATCAAAGTGGTTTAAGAGATTTTAAAAGGCAAATACTAAAGGAAGTGGATGAGTGTATTATAATTCAAAGTGAATACAAAAATAAATTGTTTCAATAATAATTTTAATGGAGAAATTAGAAGTGAATCCAACCCTAAAATAAGGAAAGTGGGGCCAAGTGACCTAGGAAGATGTTTTAAGGGAGCTACTTGAGAGTATATAAATAAGAGGCAAGGCTCTCCTTTATCGAATCACACTTGAGCATATTGAATATATATAGGTGTCTGAGGTATGTACAAATGATATCTAAGCCGAAATTCCAAAGGAAGGTGAAGAAAGAAGGTCAGAATTCAAGGGGAAGGATAAATCTTTGTAGGGTTTCTCTAAGGTATGTTATTTTCTGTGCATCTCACCATTTTCGCTGGGTATAACTTTTTTCTATAATGATTCAGATCTGAAATTTCTATGAAAGTGAGAAACATATACAAGTATCCGTGGTGGTTAAAAATTCATCCTGGTTCATTGTATTTGGGAGCCACACCCCCTGTAGGCCAGGGTTTGTGGCCAACTGACCACAAAATCAGGTGTTTCGGGTAAACGTCATAATCCCTTCATAACAGACCCAAATTCCAAGGAGACCAATTGTACATAGGGTACAGTCTGTGGCATTCCCAGTAACAGTTTCAGATCATTTCATCAAATACTTGTATGGGGCACTCTGCTGCTGGGTCGCTCTCTAGAATAAGCCAGAATTCAAAGCGTTGGGCAGCATGCCATTTTGCTAAAACTCCTTTTCTCAGAGGTTCCAAAGGGGCCCACCAGGAATTGTATAAACAAACTGAAGAAAATTTTGTACTGGGTTTTAGATCTTATATACATTAGGGAGGTTCAAAGCGATTACTTCAAGTTAGGGTTGTTGACTAATCCAAAACTAGGCATGTGAGAAGACTAAAGAAAAGTTTGATGAAAATGCACACTAGTCTCTTTGTTTTAAAGTTAAGAAGTTTGAGGAATGTGATCATATACAATTCTTGTGGTCTATTCTAGATCTACAAATCAGATTTTGATGATGAATAAGGATGAGGCTTTGGTTAAGGTACATGTGTTGAGTACATGGTTGAGACAAGTAGTTGATGAGTTAGCATTATACATGAGGTGTATAGTTTGATGATGCTGGTACATACGATGAGTCAAAGTTGATGAATAGTTGAAACATGATTGATACATACCTATACATGGTTGGATGCACCTGTTTATGGTACGTGTTGATTACAGGTTGATTACAAGTGCATCGACCATGCACCTTGTTTATGGTACATGTTGGATTACAAAAATAGTGCATGGTTGATGCATTTTTTTGGTCCGAAGTTGAATACGCTTTGATGTACAAGCTGATGCATGGTTCATATTTATTGGTATAGGTTGACAGTGGTAGTGGTTTATTTAGTGACAGTGATAGGTTGTTTATATTTGGAATTTATATTTCATGGAGGTTGTATGGGGCAAGGACGGGTGGTTGCAGCCAGAGAACATTGGGGTTGTAGCCAAATAATTGGAGATTTGGAGCTTCACTCAGGTTTTAGATTGAGAAAATAGGGGGTTAGAGACTCCTTCCAATTGCATCTAGAAAACAAAGGAGGTTGGTGCTTCCAATGAATGTAATTCTTCAAGACATATAAGAAAAAGAATTTTGTGGTTTTCTCTCCCTTTGGCTTTCCACGTGAAAACACCTGTGTAATTGTGTATGTGTGTGATTATTTGCCATTAATGCCCATAATTGGATAATAATTCTACATTGTATAACATTTGGATATAACATTGTATGTGTGATTATTTATTTATTAATACTTCATAATTGGATAATAATTCTACATTGATATAACATTTGAAGAAAAGATTGAGAATTAATGCTATTACCTGACCTCCACCCTCAAGAATCCAAAATTGGTATCATAGAAGTTTCCTTCAGAAATCAGCTTAACCAATTTAAAGGTAGGGATCATGGAGAGTACCAACTCGTATAAAATGGAATACCACCGTTTGATGGGATGTAAGTATGCTTTTGGAGCATAAGGATGAAGGTATATATACGCCTGGCCAAGTGATTTCAAGTTTGAAATCAATTGTAGATGGATACAGCACCAACAGCCTAACAAATGACAAAGCAGTGAACTCTATGAGAATAATTCCAAAGCCATAAATGCACCCTTGAATGGTCTCTGATACGGTATTCACCAAAGTTGCACATTGTAAATCCAAGCAAAGATATTTGGGACAAGCTTCAAATATTTATGAAAGAGATTCAAAAGTCAAACAACAAATCTTCGTAAACTTACAGAGGTCACCAGCAACTTAAAATGAAGTTGAAGATGAAGATATTTTAGCCACTTCTTACGAAATGCATGAAATGCTGAATGCAACTGTTAGGATTGGGGAGAATAAATCAGAATCGAATGTTCAAAAGGTACCAAGATCTCTTCCAAGGAGATTCAACCCTAAGATATCAGCACTAAAAAGAAAGATCGGATCTAAACTCAATAAGCATGGACTTGGATACAATCAGAAAAAAAAAAAAAAAAAAAAAAAAAAAAAAAAAAAAAAATCCAAATGTAAAAGAAGAAGCCTTCAAAGCAAACAAAAAGATCAAAAGAAAAAGAAAAAGGAACAAGAAGAATATAGCAACAGCAGCTGACTCCTTCTAGGAAGATATTATTGATGAAGAAGGGACCAACTTCGTCAAAAGACTCCAACAAGGAACCAAATCTGTGTTTTAGGTAATATTCCCTTTATTTTGTTTTAATTGATGGTATTACTGGCCTTTGCTAACAAATATCCCCATAAGAAAAAAATGACAAGGTTACCAAAAAGGCGCATTAAACATATAGGTAAAGACTCACAAAGAAAGTTTTCAATAAAACTTTTAGACCAAAGAAGACATCTCATCATCAGATGAAGATGAAGTCAATGACAAAGTTGAAACAGAGAGTTCTATTCATGCTATAGGAAGACTATGATAAAGAAGACTCCTCAAGAAGAATATGAAGAAGAAATGAAGAGGCGTAAGTTGACTTCCAAGAAGAATAAATGAGGTCACAGAAGCACAAGAGAAAAGAAGAAAACAAGAAACCACAAGTAGAACTAGATAAGAAAAAAAAGACACTCAAGAACCAGAACAAAATGTGATTACAAAACTGAAGGTTCAAATAGAAGAAGGATAAAAGAATTGAAGAAGCACCCCTAAAGAACAACTAGAAGGAAAAGGGAT
The DNA here is from genome assembly GCA_010110895.2 of Picea sitchensis. Taxonomy (NCBI): domain Eukaryota; kingdom Viridiplantae; phylum Streptophyta; class Pinopsida; order Pinales; family Pinaceae; genus Picea; species Picea sitchensis. The sequence goes on along the minus strand of SNQJ01S0067718.1, from coordinate 78,293 downwards.
GGACTTGAAAACCCGAAGTAGATTGTCACACTAAGAAAGTTGATATTCAAAAGAAAAGAAGTGCATAGCTCAAAAGTCTCCAGGGATGACATTATTAAAGGCCAAAGTAATCTTATCTCAATAAGTTTGGTCTTGGATACAATCAAACATAAAGGGATCAAGCTCCAAAAAAGAGCAAGAAACAAATCCAAAAATTATGTAAACAATCAAATGGGATAAAATATATACAAGGAAGATTACGTGGACACTCTCCACCGAGAAGATTCAGACTTCAGAATCAACACACCGTAGATAGACATACCTCAAGAAGAAGAAGGATTCATAAGAGCACCTCCTTTCATAAGATCTTCAACTACCAGGTATCAAACTATACTTTTTAGTTTATGTTATATTTGTAATAATTTTGACATAAAGTTGTAAATTGCGAGCTAACAACAGAACAATAACTACTTTGAGAGTCATACATAAAGGTTATTCAAGAAGACCTAGTGAAACACGTAAAAGAAGTTACAACAGTTTGAATCCTGAGAATCGAAGTGGAATGTTACAATGTAACAATTTTGGATACATGATGACCAAAGATTTCAAAATGACATTCCCTCCTAAAGAACCTCAACGGAGTCACAAACAAGAATCTCAAAATGGCATGGATAAGAAAGCAGATCAATATAACAATGAATGTACGCCTCTACAAGCTAAAAACAAAAAGAAACGTATTATGTAAGGTTGACAAAGGAATGTTCAAAACACATGACAGGTGATAGAGACAAGTTTATTACATTACCAGAGGAAAGAGATGGATCACCTTTGGAAATGATGATTCATCCAAATCATTGGAAAATGTACAACCGAATGGGAAACAAGAATGAAAAGGCAAAAATGTTCTCCACTAGTAGAAGATAAGGAACATAAACTTTTAAGGTGAGTCAAATGTGCGGACCATATCATAAAGTTACTGATTCACAAAAGTAGTGAGATAAGAAAAGAAGGTTCAAATTGGTCGCTACAAATGTTAGTGAACTTCAAGCAAACACATGTGTAAGTTAAGCAAAATTGCCCATGTTATCTAGGAAAAGGAAAATAAAAGTTGGCTATGGCACGTAAAAATGGGTCACATGCATTTTGATAACCTTTCAAAGTCAACAAAAGATAAGAAGTTGTCGAGAATGCCCCCTGCATCACAAAACCAACCAACACTTTATGCAAATATTGCCAACAAGGAAAAGAAAAACAAAGACCAGGTTCAAATCAAAGGAATATTCAACAACAAAAACCAATCGAAATTGTGCATATTGATATAGTTGGACCAATCCACAACAAAAGGCTTAAAAGGTGAGAGATACTTTATGTTATTAGTTGATGATTATACAAGAATGACTCCGCATTATTTTCTCAAGAACAAATTAGAAGCTTTCAAAAATTTCAAGATCTACAAGGAAATGGTTGAAAATGAGATGGATCTAAGAATCAAATGCTTAAGATCGGATAATGGAGGAGAATTCCACCAAAGAATTTCTATGGACTACCTGCAAAATAAATCATGGAATAAAAGGCAATTCCCTCCTGGCCGCTTGACACCCGATGTGAATTGGAGTTGTTAAAAGAAAGAATAGGACAAGACAAGAAATGGATCTCTAAATAATGATAATGGATTCAAAGTTGACAGGACATTTTGGACACGGTGGAAGTGCATACAGCTAGCTCACATTCAAAAATGTAGTAATTCTAACAACATCGATAAACCCATAATGAAATAAGGGAAATGAAGACAAAGAAATGTGAAGCACTTCAGAAGTTTTTGGAAGCAAATGCTACATCAAAAGAGAGAAGATGGCAGAATGGGAAAGCTTGACTCCCGTGTGGAAAAATGAATACTTGTTGGTACAAGGAAAGCATACACAAGTGTTACAACTAAGATTAAACAAAGTTGTGGAAAGCATCAACGCACAATTGATGAAATCCAAGCAAGTAATCGTGAATCCAAAGAAAGAAGAAAACAAATCAATGGAACAACTTCTTTGAAGAAAAAAAGATGAAAAAAAAGAAGAAGAGGAAGATGAAGATGAAGATGAAGAGAATCAATAAAAGTAGAAGAGCAAGTTCAGCAAGTCCTCCAAAGACACCCAGTAAACGAATACAAAAGAATCATCCCCTCGTGATCAGATCATTCGAAACAAAGATGCAGGAGTTGAGACTAGAAGAAAAAACCATTCAATTGAAAACAAACACACCTACCACTCCTATCTACAATTGAACTAAAATTTTTTGAAGAAGCCAGTAAGGATGAATATTGAAATAAGGCCATGGATGAAGAATTGATCAAATAGAGAAAATGACTTGGGAATTGTCTCCAAGACCAAAGAATAAGAAATGTGATCTAAGCATTGCAAAATGGTTTTCTAAATAAATTGAATGAAGATGACAAGGCCAAGCAGTAAAAGCTAGATTGGTATAAAGGATATGCACAAGATTGAAGGAATCAATTTTGAAGAGACATATGCCCAAGTTACCGCATCGGGAAGCAACCGTTTTTTTAGCTTTTGCATGTTCCAAAAATGTTAAAGCATATCGATAGACGTAAAATCAGCTTCCTCAATGGGGAACTTGAAGAAGAAATCTACATTGAAAAAAAAACGAAGGATTTCAGTTGTCAGAGAACACGCACTATGTGTGTAAATTAAAGAAGGCTCCTGTATGGTCTAAAAACAGTTCTAGAGCATGGTACTCCGTGACCGATAAGTATCCGGCAAAGCAGTGTGGTTCAAAAGGAAGTGCGCATAACAACCTCTACATCAAGGTAAGTCAAGGTAATATTTTATTAATTAAAGTTTATGTTGATGATATTATTTTGCAGTGATGATGACAAAGGTATAAATTTGCAAAAGATATGCAAGAGTGAATTTGAAATGTCATTACTTGGAGAACTAGCCTCCTTTCCTCGACCCCCGATACTTGAAAGCAACCAAGGAATTTTATTTCTCAACCAAGTATATCAGGAGAAATGCTAAAGAGGTTCTAATGGAATATTGCAAACCAAGGACACCCCTATGCAAACCAAATAAAAGTTGAGAAAGATTATGATTCAAAGTCTACGTATCAAAGGGAAATATAGGTCATCGATTGGTAGCCTACTATATGCGACAACATCCAAAACAAATGTAATGCAAACAATTGGACAAATAAGTAACGCATTTCAAGAAGCAAAAAGGAGTCACATGTGTTAGCAAAGAAGAGGATCTCCGATATCCTGGGAACAAAAGAGTTTGACATGGTATCCAAAAGGAAAAGATATATCGCCCTATGGCCCGGCTAATGCATGTAGATTTCAAGTGTGTTGTATTTAATGACCATGAAGCATCGCTGGAGCAGCCGCTCTCTACTTAAGAGTGTTTAAACAGCATAAGCAAGAAACAATCATTGGTATCTCTATCTACCGCCGAGACAGAGTATAATAAAAAGAAGAAGATAACAAAATAATAAGTTCTTTGGATGAAACAAACTTTGACAGATATACGTTGAGTATGCGATGAGCTCATTCCATTATATTGTGATAATACAAGTGCCATCAAGATCTCAAAAAAACCCGGTGATGCACCCAAGACTAAGCATTCCAACTGGCATCAATTTCTACTGGAATAGGTTGCGTAAAAAGAACATCGAGTTGAGTATGTGGGCAATAAAGAACAAGTGGCACCATCTTACAAACCAATTTCCACCTGAACCCCTTGAATATCTTCGGCCAAAGAATTGGAGTTATTTTACCCAAAAATGAAATGGTTTTGAATGATTTCATTCTATATGTCTTGTGATGTACACGAGGAAGCAACTGTAAGAGGACACCGCCGTGGGGAGCAACCCTGATGGAAAGATAATTCCGCCATTGATGACAAGTGGGGAGAGATTTATCAAACGCAGGATGCAGGTATGGTTTCAGGAGGATCAGATTTATCAAAATGCGAGAGGACACGTAGGTAATATTCTCGGGGAGCATGAGTGATATGATTTCGTTGCACGAGTGTTTCCATCAAGGCCAAAGTAGATTGTTGATTAAGGTTGGTTGTCATTGGATGTCAACCCCTTGAAGAAAGTTTGGTAGTGATTTCCTGTAGCACAAAGGTTTGGGGTAATGGAACCAATAGTGTTTGATGTGGGCCATGACTCCATTATTATCTTTCTGCTGGTTGATAAGAAGTAAATATGGATGAACTCCAAAGTGGTCCCCCTATGGTGAAGTCCCTCACTGAATACTTTGTGGAGTAAGAGAACCCATGCTTAATTAATGGTGGAATAATGAGATGAAGGAAAGTGAATTTTTTCAGGAAAACATCCTAGATGGATATTTCTTTGTCATGTCATTCGTGGTATGTGGAACGCCATAATTCTCTCACTAGAGAGTTGTTATGGCTAAGGAGAAGTTGGAGACCCTAGTTTGGGGTAATGACCCAATTTTGTTTGACAAGGTAATGGTATGAGTTATGATATATTTTCAGATAATACTATTCTATATGGATAGCAAGCATACCAAGTGCCATTTCTAGTGGTATGTAGAACCCTCACAAACCTCCTCATGGTTTGAGAGTTATGGCCTTAATGAAGTTGGAGGACCCCTATATGTCATCTAGAAGCCCCAAAAGGTCGTGCCAATCAAAGTGGTTTTACAGATTTTAAAAGGTAAATAATAAAGTGAAGTGATGAGTGTATTATAATTCAGTGAATACAAAATAAATTATTTCAATAATAATTTAATGGAGAAATTAGAAGTGGACCCAACCCCTAAAATAAGGAGTAAATAAGGGACCTAGAAGATGTTTTAAGGGAAGCTACTTGAGAGTATAAATAAGAGGCTCCTCCTTCATTTGAACTGATCCTGAGAATATTTAATATCTATGTGTGTCTGAGGCGTCATTAAAGGAAATCTAAGCCAAAATTATGAGGGAAAGTGAAGAAAAAGGCTGAAATGCAAGGGAATGATAAATCTTTTGATGGTGTTTAAGGTATGTTATTTTCAACATCTCACCATTTTCGCCATATAACTGTTTCTATAATGATTCAGGATCCCGAAATTTCTATGCAAGGGAGAAAACATATCCAAGTATCGGTGGTTTTCAAAAATTCATCTCAGGGTCGTTGTACTTTGGGAGTTACACCTCTGTGGAAAATAGGGTTTGTGGTCATCCCTAAACTATCAAAATCAGTTTTTGGGTAAAAACGTCATAACGTCTCATAACAGATCTAAATTCAGTGAGACCAATTCAGTTATTAGGGTATAGTCTGTAGTATTCTTTGTAACATTTTCAGATCATTTCATCAAATAGTTTGTGTAAGTAATGCCTCTACAAATGTCGCTTCTCTCTCTAGAATAAGCCTCAATTCAGCAAGGTATGTCATTTTGCCTATAACTCCTTTCTTAGATGTTCCAAGTAGTTCCACTTGGGATAAATTGCATAAAACACACTGAAAAACATTGTGTATTAGTTTCAGATCTTATACATTACAGGTTCAAAGTTATGATTACTCTGCTAGGTTGTTGACTAATCCAAAACCAGGCATGCGAGACTAAAGAAAAGCTTGATGAAATGCTGTCCTTTGTTTTAAAGTTAAGGGAGGTTTTGTAGTGGAATGTGATCATATACACCAGGTCTATTATAGAGCTTCAAATCATATTTGATATTTGAAATTGATGAGGGCTTTGGTTGAGGTACACAAGTTGAGTACATGGTTGAGACAAGTAGTTGATGAGTTGGCGCACATACATGAGGTGTATAGTTGATGATGTTGGTACATATTGATGAGTCATAGTTGATGATTAGTTGACACATGATTATGCTACATACTTGGTACATGGTTGACGTAACTTGTTTATGGTACAAAGTTGATTACGGTGGCTCTTTGGTGCATTATTGATGCACCTACTATGGGTGTTTGGTACATGTTGATTACAAGTACAGGATGTTTGATGCACTTTTGTAACTGAGGATGGATGGTTCAGATTTATTGGTATAGGTTTCACATGGTATATCTCACAAATGATAGTGTGACAAAGGGTCTCCACTTCATTCAGCTCTCTACTTTTAGGTGGCAGATCAGCAAGGATGTAGTGGTTGTAGCCACCTCCCATTGTAGCCTGAGAACATTGGGGTTGTAGCCTCCTTCCTCAGCTTGTATCCATATTTGGGAGTTGGAGCTTCCCAGGCTGTAGCCCCAGCTAGGGTTGGAGCTCCTTCCAGCTTGCACTGAAACAAGCAAGCAAAGCTCCAATGAATGTAATTCTTCAAAGACATATAAGCACTTGGTTTTCTCCTGATTTGGTTTCCACATAAAACACTGTAAAATCGTGTATGTGTGTGTGATTATTTATTTATTACTGCTCATTATTGATAATAATTCTACACTGATATAACATTTGAAGAAAAAGGATTATAATTACGTTATTATTGATTCACCCCCCCTCTCAGTAATCCAACAAAAATCTCCTTCTACAAATTTATTCATAACTTATGCTACCGGTGATGAAATCTAATTCCATCAAAGACCCATTTGTACTACTGAAGAGATATTTCAATTAGTATATGGAACTTGTTCTGAGGTGTCCCATGGAGTGAGAAAACCCAGGCTTAATTTGAAGGGTGTGCGGTCACGTTGGTTACAGACATGTGTTGCATCAAATAAACATATATCATAAACAAGACAACGAAATGAAATTCCATGAAATATCCATTTGAGATATTGAATATATTTCCAGACATATGTGAAAATACTTATGTAGTTTTCTAAGCAAGGAGAAAAAGACCATTGAATATTGTGGTACGCATTGCCTCCTTGGGTCAAATACATGTTGTGATTCAATCGATGATATCTCTCAAACCAAGAAGTCAACTGAGATTCATAGAAATACCCATTTTAGATATTTAAGAGATATTTCCATCCATATGTGGAACTCCTTCTGTAGTTTCCTCGGTAGGGAGAAAAATACCGTTGAAGATGGTGGTACGCGTGACCTCCTTGGGTCAAATACATGCTGAGATTCAATCGATGATATCTCTCAAACCAAGACGCCAAATGAGATTCCACGAAATACCCATTTGAAATATTGAAGAGATATTTTCAATGAGCTATGGTAGAGCCTTTGAAATGTTTTGTAGAGGTAGCAACACCTCTTTGAATTTGGCTGAGTGTAGAGGGCCATAAAGGATTCCAACGGTTTGTATAGCAACATGGGTTGTTGTAGAGGTTTTCGAACCTCTGTGGGCAGCATGGACACCCTGTAAATTTCTTGAAAACCTTGCATACCAATGGATGTAGTGTATACATGTATAGATGTAGTGAATCCATGTATGGATGTAGTGAATCCATGTATGGTTCTCCTTGTAATGGTGAACGAAGATCTGAGGGTTAAAAAATCCCTACAGTGCATGTGGACCAACTGTGATGCTTATAGTGTATGGCCCAGAAAATGGATTATGATGGTACCAAAACTAGGTTGGTGATTTTTGTAAATGTTTGAACCCACAGCATGCTTCAAACCCTTGTTCGGATGGAGAGCTTACCCGCTCGGATACCATTGATCTGGATCACGGTGGCTGATATATGGATGGTTTGAATGCCGAGAGAGGAGGAGCTTATACATGAAAATATTGCATGAAAAGAAGCATGGACAAAAACATGTAAATAAAGTACTCAGGAGGTGAGGCTCAAAGAGGAGCCTCACCTCTAAAACTAATTACTAGTAAATCACTCAGAGTTAATTAATCTCACAATGAACAATAGAAAATATGAGAGAAGCCAAAATGAGTAACTTGATATTATGAGAAGGATTGTTAGGCCTTTATATAGCATTACAAAATGGTCCATTGGACAAAGTCAAAAAGAGATCATTAAATGAGTCTCTATTATTAGTATAATAGATCTAACTACCCAACTAACTAAGTAGTGAAAAATAAAACCCAATACAATAATGGAGAGGTGGGACTCTCTTTGACCCATATGGGAAACCTGTTAGCCCAATTAATTAATGAGGATGTGGGCATATACATGGTGAATCTATTAGTTTTGTAGCTTTATGACTTTTTACATCCGAATTTAGACCATATACCCCCTAAAATTCAGATCAACAAGGTTGCAAAAAAACATAGTGAAAGAAATTAACGTGGAGAATGAGGAAATTATATTTGAATTTGAGGCTATTAAAGAAGCGGCCCATAATCATTTCAATGAGATCTTCACTAATAAGAATGAGGTCATTCCAGATGCTTTAAGGAATCCCATCTCTAGTGTTGGATGAGGAAAACTTAGAATTGTCCATAGAAATAGAGGAGGAGGAAATCATAGAGCTGATTTGGGGTCTTGAGTTAGAGGAAGCTCCAAGTTTGAAGGGGTTCTCAATCCATTTCTTCCGAGCCTATTGGATTATTATCAAATATGACTTGAGGTGCACAATTAATTGGCCTAGGAGAAAGCCTAATCTTTAAGGGAGTACTAAGTCTTATTCCCTTTCCTTAATCCCAAAAGAGAAATGTCCTTCTTTTTCAATATTCCATCATATTTATTTGTGTAACTCATCTTACAAAATTTTGACCAAAACCCTATAAAATATGTTACAAATGATCCTCCCAAATCATTTTTTAGATAATCAGGGAAGATTTGTCCAGAAGATGCATATCATTGATAATATTTATTGGTGCAAGGGGCAATACATTCAACAAAAAAAACTAAGAAAAATGGATGATTATAAAGATGGACATGGAAAATGTTTTTGATCGGGTAGATCATTCATTTTTATTTGATTTTGTACACAAATTTGGTTTTGTAGATTCCTTTATTCAATGGGTGAAGGCTTGCATAGGATCCCCTTGGATTTCTCCTTTGGTGAATGGAAAACTCACCCCCTTCTTTGGGAGCAAAAGTGGATCGAGGCAAGGGTGCCCACTTTCTTCTCTCTAATTTTTATCATCATGGTGTATTCATTGAGTTGTTTTTTGGAGCAAGAAAGGCTAAATGGAAATCATCAAGGAATTTGTATTGTTGGGGGACCCAAAGAAATCAACCACTCTTAGTTTCTTGATTACACTCTCCTCATGGGGGGGTCGGGGGTGCCCATCCATCATAGTTGAGAGGTTCAAAGCAGTTACAGATAAAATTTTGAATGCTTCAAGTAGGTATATCAACAAGGGGAAAATCCAAGTATATAGATGGAATGCTACCACTCTTTAACTACAAAATGTTTCCAGTATCCTTGAATTGTCATGTGTTTTCAATTGGGAGTTATTTAAATACCCAGGAAACCCAAGTTTTATTGACAACATGTCTTTAGTAGTTTGGAAAAATGTTGTCAACAAAATAAAAAATAGAATGCAATAATGGGGATCCCAATGGTTAAATCTTGCAAGTAGAGTGGTGTTAATAAAATAAATTTTATTGGTAGTACCTATATATCAAAGCTCCATGGTGTTGGCTCTAATTGAAATAATGTAGTAAATTGGAAAGAGATCTGAAAGTTCTCCAAGGAGGAAAGACCAACACCAAAAAATTCCACCTGGTAAATTAGGATACAATTAGAGCTTCAAAGGAAAGTGGTGGACTAGAGATTAAGGACCCACCACTAATGAAATTAGTTAGCGGCATAAATTTTGTGAAGGATTATTTCAAGGAAATCTAAGTGGTGGAAGATAGTAATGATTCAAAATACTTCCATGCTAGTAGGAAGCAGTTCTTAGATCAACCCCTTTTGGAAGAAAGAGGCCCCTCATTCTAGAAACTACATAGACTGACCACTCCTATCATTCAACCTCATCTGACATGGATTCCTGGGAATGGAAAATTAATTAATATATGGGAAGATGGAATAATGGGAAAATATCCTCTCATCCACCAACATGATTTAGTTGAATTAAGAGAATGGATTATGTCTCAAGAAATCGATTTAATGTTTGAGCTCTCTAATTGGGAAAGGTTGGGCATTAGTTAATGGAAAGGTTGGAAAGAACTAATGCCTCTGGGACTTTTATCCAATCAAATGTATTCTCTTTTGTCTTGCGTTTGTGGATCAACTCCGATGGATAAATACACGCATGCTCAGTAGGAATTGGGTCCTCTTGGAAACAAATGATCTATGAAACTTGGACACATAATAGAGCTAAAGGAGCTCCCTCAACCTCCTTGTTCAATGATCTAGAACCATATCTAGAGTGGTGATGTACTACCCAAGGTGAATTTTTTATGTTGGATCATGGGGCATGGAAAGTTGTCGATGAAAACCTAAAGAGAAGAAGAATACAAGGACCTTCGAGATGTGCTTTGTCTTATGAGGTGGAGGAGACCTAAAATAATATTTTTTTGAATGTAACTATTCATCCTAGGTATGGAAAATTGCTTTTGTTGAGCTTGAACACAAATACATCTTCCTCTTAATTGGAAAGAGATGTTCACCAACCAACACAAAAAGTATTCTAGGATCTTTTTTAACAAGTCTATCTTTAAAAGAGCATTGTTGGCAATGCCCAATTTTCTCTACTAGAAAATATGGTTGTTAAGAAACATAGTTATTTTTCATCAACAAATATTTCTTCTAAAATTAGCAGCAACCAAATATTAAGGCCTCATTTTAGAGGCAATTCAGGTGAGATGAGTTGGAGGGAATAACATTGCAATGATGGAACAAGAGCAAAGGGATTGGCTTAGGGATATCTTGATGAAATAAAAGTTGTAGTTGAGAAGCATCATTTGAGGCCCAAGAATATGTCATCTTGGAAAATTAGAATGGAAGAAGAAGAATTTTAGAGTTGGAAATCATAGCAGAAGAAGTATATTATTTTTTTTAAGGGGCCTCAAAAGGTGATCCAAGGGTGGCAGGTGTGGGGTGGGATGGGGGCAGGCGAGGGGTGTGCATTGTTTTCAGTCCTAAAGGAAATCATGAAACAAGCTTTGAGTGGGAATTGGGGGAAGCCACTAAAAATCAAGCATAGGAATTGGTGCTTTATCAAGGCCTTCAGATTCTAGACTCAAGATGAATAAAGAAATTTTTGGTTATAGGAGATTGTAATATCCTTAACCCAAATTATTAATTATTTCTATGTGAAGATGATATTAAACCCTTACAATAATTTTCTCAATGAGGAGTATTATCAAACACATGGAAAGCACACATAAATAGAGAAAAATAATATGGCATCTTATTATGAATAGGAACAACGATACAAATATCTCTAGTGGTTGTAAAAACAGATGTTGAATAAGACTAGGAATATAAACTATTGGTTGCCAGGAAGCTACACAATCTGCTACAAAACACGAAAGGAAACCCGGTATGGTGTCAACATAGAAATCAAGGCTCTCTAAGCCTCTCACTACTCTGCTCCAGTAGCTATGGTACTGTATATCACCCTCTGTAAACCCTCATACCTCCACACAGAATTTCCAGGACCGATCTGTTGTAAAAACCCCACCTACAAGGGTACTTGCAGACACCCACTATGTGTCACATGGGTACTCGCGGGACAACCCCTTCACAACCCGCGAGTATGCCTTAAAAGGCCCCTGCACCATAATTTCGACACTCCTGCGACACTATTGGTTATCTCCCCCTGGAACAGGATGTTGAAACATCGTGTGCCCACTAGTATACTTCAATATCTTTAGAAAATATCACAAGACAAAGACTCTAAATGAACTCTCCTTTGTACAGCTAGGGTGGGTATTACACCACCGAAACCAAACCTACACTAGAAGAGTTTTTCCCAAAACCCTAAAAAAAATGTTTTCCACAAGAGCACTCAATAACATATCAAATCATAATTCCAAAAGAGGTAGGCTCCCCTTCTATTTATTCTTCTTCTATGATTCTTTTAGATCTTCCTTCTTGACCAAATCAAACCCTCACTTGATTAAAATATAATTATTTACTTTATTTAATATCTCTTTAGGGTTTGATACTTTTACTCCCCTTTTCTTTGTTGTTTATAGCTTGTGGGAGTCATGTAGGCTAATGAGTCCTCAATTGGAGGGGGGCATTACAGTCCTCCCTTCCCAAAATTTCTTGTCCTCAAGCAATTTTAGATCAGGGTGTTGTAAAATATGTTCACCTTCCCATGTAGCATCTTATGCAGGAAACCCCTTCCATATGACCAGATACTCTCGAATAACTATGCTTCTCAGTCTTCATTCACGTACATCCAAAATCCTTTCGAGGGCCAAAACCAATTGTCCTTCCTCATCTAGCGGAGGAAGATCTGTCGAAGCGGTGACCTATTGGCCCAATTCCTTTTTTAGGCATGACACATGGAAGGTGTTGTGGATTCTACTTCCTTATGGTATCTCCAACTCATATTCCACCTCCCCAACTCTCTTGATCACTCTATAGGGTTTGCAAAAATGAGGTTTCAACTTCTCTGCACCACTCTTCTTCAATGAAGACTGTCAGTAAGGTTGTAGCCTAAGAAAGACTATATCCCCGACCTCAAAAATACGCTCCAATCGATGCCTATGTGCATACACCTTATGTTTGTTCTGAGCAACCTATAAATTCTCCTTTAGCATCTTCAAGACGTCTTGACTTTCCTGCAACCAGTCTTTGTCCTTGGGAGTCCTTCTCTGTCCAAATGCTAAATCTACAAACGATGGGGCATCATAGCCATATAGATCCCTGAATGGACTCATCCCAGTGGACATGTGATTAGTGGTGTTGTAACAGTTCTCCTTGATATGCAACCATTTTATCCATCCTCGTTGCTATCCTGAAACATAGTTCCTCAGGTACCCTTCTACCCATTTTTTCATTATCTCAGTATGTTCGTATGTCTAGGGGTGATAGCTAGTACTAGGTTTCAAATCTGTCTCAGATAACCTGAATATCTCCTGCCAAAACACACTGAGAAACTTGTTATCTCAGTCATTGAATATGTTCCTCGGAAGACTATGGAGTCTGAACACTTCCCTGAAAAAGAGATCTTCCACCTGAGATGTGTTGTATTTTGAAGGAATGGAAAAAAAATGTCCATATTTGGTCAACTTGTCTACCACCACATAAATATAGTCCCCGCCCTAGAAATTTGGCAACTCTGTAATGAAATCCATGGAAATGCTCTCCCATTTCCTCTCTGGAATAGGTAGTGGCTAGAGTAAACCTGTTGGGTGTGTCATTTCTGACTTGTTTTGTTAAAAATTCTTGCACTCCCTCACGTATCATAGTACATCCTCCTTGAGATCCTTCCATGAGAATCTCTCTCACACATGTCTATAAGTCTTCAAGTACCCTGGGTGGTCGCCTAAAGGGGGGTCATGAACTGCCCTCAAGATCTTATCCTTGAGCATGGATTCAGGGACAAGATAGATTCTCTCCTTGTAGTAGATGATATCATCCACTAATCTGTATCTATCATCCTGGTTGGTACCTTCCATCAAATCATAGGCGAATGTATTTTTGGAATATTCCACCAAGAGGGTATAATTCCAATCTGTTGAGACCTCGACAATGGAAAAAACCGAAGGCCTCCTGGAAAGGGCATCGAAAACTATATGCTTCTTTCCCTTAACATATTCAATATCAAAGTCATAGGCTTGTAACTTACTCACCCACTTCTGTTGTTTTTCGCTCCAATCCTTTTTCTCTAGAAAGTATTTCAAGATGTTGTGGTTGGTCCTCACTACAAAACGTCCTCCCACTAGGTATTGTCAGAATTTGGCTAGTGCATGCATAATAGCCAACATCTTTTTATCATAGACAGAGTAGATCCATTCTGGTTCCCTCAACTTCTTGCTCTCAAAAGTTATGGGATGGCAGTTTTGCATCAGTATCACTCTTATCCCTTCTCCGGATGTATCACACTCTAGTACAAATGGTTGGGAGAAATATGGAAGTGATAGTACCAGGAAAGTGCTCATTACCTTCTTCATTCAGTCAAATGTTGCTTGTGCTTCCGTAGTCCACCTAAATTCTCCCTTTTTGGTCATATCTGTCAGTGGTTCCCCAAGTTGTGAAAAACCTTTCACAAATCGTCTGTAATATTTGCATATCCTGAAGAATCCTCGCAACTCTATGATCGACCTGGGGGTAGGCCAATCTATGATCGCTTGGATCTTTTCTTGATGCACCTTCACTCCCTCAACACCTATTATGTGCCCTAAATACAGGATATCCGTCAATCCAAATTCACACTTTGCCTCCTTGGAAAAAAGTGATTGTTCCTCCATAATGATGAGAATCTCATCCACATGCCCCAAATGTTCCCTCTATGCTTTACTATAGATTAGAAGATCACCAAAGAACACCAATAGAAACCTTCTCAACTGTTTGTTGAATATATGGTTCATACATGACTAGAAGGTAGTTGGTGCATTAGTCAACCCAAAGGGAATGATCACAAACTCATAGTGAACATAGTGACATCGGAATGTTGTTTGGTGGATGTCCTCCTCTCTCACCCTGATCTCGTGGTATCCTGATCAAAGATCAATCTTCAAAAAATATATTGCTCCATGTAGCTCATCTATCATCTCGTCAATCCTTAGTATCGGGTATATGTTCTTAATAGTCTTCTTGTGTAGATCCATGTAGCCAATGCACATTCTCCACATGCCATCCTTCTTCTTCACCAATACTACTGAAGAAGCAAATGGACTAGAACTAGGCCAAATGTATCCCATATCCAACAGCTTTTGTATAGCCTTTTCTATCTTGTCCTTGAACTTTTTTGGGTGCCTTTATGGTGTAGTAATCATCGGCTTGGCCCCTTCCTATAACTCAATGACATGTTTGAATCCTCAATTTGGTGGTCCTCCTGTTGGTAGTGGCTCGAATACCTTATCATGCTTACCCAGTAACGCATGTATGTCTTCTTACTAATGTTGATGATCCTGGGATGGCTTCTACATTGTGTCCAAACATTTTATTGCACATACCACAACTCCATTTCTAAAAAAAACCTTCATGCATCTGTTGGATACAACCTCGGGTGCTCTTGATGACATATCCCTCAGGATAACTCGTTGACCTCTAGTGTCTATGAATTCCATCATCATCTCCTGATAATTCATTTTGAAGTCTCCAAGGGAATATAGCCTTTGTATTCCCAATACCACATTAGTGTCTGCTAGTTCCACCACATAAAATTCATCAGACAACGTGTAGTTTCCCAATGTCACATCCAACCCTCTAATCCTCCGGGTACACTTCATGTTACACCAATCTGCCACTACTACATCAAAACCCTCAAATTCCTTTGTGGGAATCTGTCTCTCGATAACGAATGTTGCATCTATGAAATTATGGGTGGCCCCTCCATCAATCAATGTTGTAACTCTTTTTCCCTACATAATTTCCCTGATTCGGAAGGTATAGTACCTGGGGACTCCTGATAATGTGGCTATGGTCACCTTCTTGAGCCCTTCTTGTAATGGTGCATGTTCTGGAATTTCAAGGTGTGGTGTCTCACCATTGTTCTTCCCCTCATATGGACTATGCAGGTTCTCCTCCTCACCTTCATCTTCTTCATCAGATAATACTTCAATATAATGTACCTTTCCCTTTCCCATACATCGATTACCTAGTTCCCATGGATCCTTGAAACTAAAGCATAGTATCTTTCTTCTAATCTCTCTCTGAGTGTCTTCATCTAGCCTGTATTTCCCTGTCCATGTATGTTGGGGAAACTTTGTCGCCTGCCCTTTCTAAGGAATGAAGGTCTTTACTAGGGCCTTTATGACCGTTGTGTTTGCCATATCCTGATTTTTCTTGATGGCATCCTGTAATGTGGGTGGCCTAAAAGCCTAAACCCAACCTTTCAAGGGTTCAGTTAGCCCCTCTATAAATAGAATCACTAACCTTTGTTCTAAAATATCAGTTACCTTGACAGCCAACATATGAAACTATGTGATAAATGCCTCAAGTGTACCTTTCTGTCTCAACTGGGCCAACTCCCTGAAATTAATTTCACGATCCTTCCTTTCGAACATGTCCATCACCCTCTGGGCGAATTCTACATATGATATAATGTTAGCATGACCAAGGGTGACCAACCGATTATGCCACCATTCATGAGCCTCCCCATCCAAATGTAATGTGGCAATCTTGATTGCCTCTACCTCGGTCATTGAGTTGAGTTGGAGGTAAGTATCCATCTTCTGCACCCAAGAACTAGTTGAACTCTTAATTGATCGATCGAAAGAGGGAATAGTTAACATGCCCACCTTGCGCATAAGATCATAATTTTTCTCGTACTGCACTGCTTTGTTCCATTCCCTTGGTTTGTTCCTATATTTAGCATTGTAGTAGTCTTGGAAAGAAAATTCTTCTTGGAAACCTTCTAGTGTGGATAGGTACTCTTTGTAACCCTTAAGAGGATCACTATGTTGGTCCGATTGTTCTGGAACTTCTATCTACTTCTCCTTAAGAAATTGCAGTAATGATGGCCTTGGTATTTTACTTCTACATGTCGGTGAGTTGCTTTGTATTGGAATATGAGTATTGTTATTCTCCATGTGGACCCTACTATTTTGTTGACTTCCCTCTATCTGGTTCCCATTGTAACATCCTTGGATTTGAATGAGTTGTGTCAGGTGTTGTTTTGTCTTTTGTTGGCTAGAAGTCATATGTAGTTGTCATGCAACTATAGATTCCAACAATTGTTGGACTTTGCCTTCACCCTAGTTTCTCATGCTTCCTTCTAGTTCTGATTCTCATGGGATTTATTCTGACTTCCTCTCCAGTGATTTGTTAGAGGGTTTTCCTCCACCCCCCTTCTTCTTCGACATTACAAGCTGGAAAAATCACCAGCTATGATACCACTAGAATATACTTGACCCAAATTATTAATTATTTCTATGCGAAGATGATATTAAATCCTTACAATAATTTGCTCAATGAGGAGTATTATCAAACACATGGAAAGCACACATAAATATAGAACAATAATATGTCATCTTATTATGAATGGGAACAACAATACAAATATCTCTAGTGGTTGTAAAAACAACTGCAGAATAAGACTAGGAATATAAACTATTGGTTGCTAGGAAAATACACAATCTGCTACAAAACACACAAGGAAACATGGTACGGTGTCAACATAGAAATCGAGGCTCTCCAAGCCTCTCACTGGTCTGCTCCAGTAGCTATGGTTCTATATATCACCCTTTGTAAACCCACGTACCTCCACACAAACTTTCTGGGCCCGATCTATTGTAAAAACCCCACCTATAGGGGTACTCATGGGACACCCACTAGGATTCATGTGGGTACTCGCAGGACTGTTGATTAAGGTTGGTTGTCATTGATGTCAACCCCTGAAGAAATCCCTGTAGCACAAAGGTTTGAGTAATGGACCCAAGATTGTTTGATGTAAATATGACTCATTATTGGTTTTTCATGGTTGATAAGAAGTAAATTTGGATGAACTCCAAAGTGGTCCCCTTATGGTGAAAGCCCTCATGGGAAGATGCTTTGCGAAGTAAGAGAACCCATGTTTAATAGTGGAATAATGAGATGAATGACATTGAATTTCTCATGTAAACTATCCTATATGGATATTTCTTGTCATTCCATTTCCGGTGGTATGTAGAACGTCACATAACTCCTCACGGTTAGAGAGTTATGACCATGTGAAGTTAGAGAACCCCAGTTTGGGTAATGGACCCAAGTTTGTTTGATGGATAACGGTATGATTTTTGATATATTTGCAGGTAATACTATTCTATATGGATATTACATGTCATTCCATTTATGGTGGTATGTGGAATGTCATATAACTCCTCACGGTTTGAGAGTTATGGCCTTACGAAGTTGAAGGACCCGCATATGTCATCTAGAAGCCCCAAAAGGTCAAAGTAGTCAAAGTGGTTTAAGAGTTTTTGAAAGGTAAATAATAAAGTGAAGTGATGAGTGTATTATACTTCAAAGTGAATACAAAATAAATTATTTCAATAATAAATTTAAT
>SNQJ01S0067718.1:32797-59244 GCA_010110895.2 Picea sitchensis | reverse complement strand
TTTTGAGGCCCCTTAAAAAAAAAAGAATATACTTCTTCTGCTATGATTTCCAACTCTAAAATTCTTCTTCTTCCATTCTAATTTTCCAAGATGACATATTCTTGGGCCTCAAATGATGCTTCTCAACTATAACTTTTCTTTCATCAAGATATCCTTAAGCCAATCCCTTTCCTCTTATTCCATCATTGCAATGTTATTCCCTCCAACTCATCTCACCTGAATTGCCTCTAAAATGAGGCCTTAATATTTAGTTGTTGCTAATTTTAGAAGAAATATTTGTTGATGAAAAATAACTATGTTTCTTAACAACCATATTTTCTAGTAGAGAAAATTGGGCATTGCCAACAATGCTCTTTTAAAGATAGACTTGTTAAAAAAGATCCTAGAATACTTTTTGTGCTGGTTGGTGAACATCTCTTTCCAATTAAGAGGAAGATGTCTTTGTGTTCAAGCTCAACAAAAGAAGTTTTCCATACCTGGGATGAATAGTTACATTCAAAAAACTATTATTTTAGGTCTCCTCCACCTCATAAGACAAAGCACATCTCAAAGGTCCTTGTATTCTTCTTCTCTTTAGGTTTTCATCGACAAATTTCTATGCCCCATGATCCAACATAAAAAATTCACCTTGGGTAGTCCATCACCACTCTAGATATGGTTCTAGATCATTGAACAAGGAGGTTGAGGGAGCTCCTTTAGCTCTATTATGTATCCAAGTTTCATAGATCATTTGTTTCCAAGAGGACCCAATTCCTACTGAGCATGAGTGTATTTAGCCATTGGAGTTGATCCACAAACACAAGACAAAAGAGAATACATTTGATTGGATACAAGTCCTAGAGGCATCAGTTCTTTCCAACCTTTCCATTAACTAATGACCAACCTTTCCCAATTAGAGAGCTCAAACATTAAATCAATTTCTTGAGACATAATCCATTCTCTTAATTCAACTAAATCATGTTGGTGGATGAGGGGATCTTTTCCCATTATTCCATCTTCCCATATATTAATTAATTTTCCATTCCCAGGAACCCATGTTAGATGAGGTTGAATGATGGGAGTGGTCAATCTATGTAGTTTCTAGAATGAGGGGCCTCTTTCTTCCAAAACGGGTTGATCTAAGAACTGCTCCCTACTAGCATGGAAGTATTTTGAATCATTACTATCTTCCACCACTTAGATTTCCTTGAAATAATCCTTCACAAAATTTATGCCCCTAACTAATTTCATTAGTGGTGGGTCCTTAATCTCTAGTCCACCACTTTCCTTTGAAGCTCTAATTATATCCTAATTTACCAGGTGGAATTTTTTGGTGTTGGTCTTTCCTCCTTGGAGAACTTTTAGATCTCTTTCCAAGTTACTACATTATTTCAATTAGAGCCAACAACATGGAGCTTTGATATATAGGTACAACCAATCAAATTTATTTTATTAACACCACTCTACTTGCAAGATTTAACCATTGGGATCCCCATTATTGCATTCTATTTTTTACTTTGTTGACGACATTTTTCCAAACTACTAAAGACATGTTGTCAATAAAACTTGGGTTTTCTGGGTATTTAAATAACTCCCAATTGAAAACACATGACAATTCAAGGATACTGGAAACATTTTGCAGTTAAAGAGTGGTTGCATTCCATCTATATACTTGGATTTTCCCCTTGTTGATATACCAACTTGAAGCATTCAAAATTTTATCTGTAACTACTTTGAGCCTCTCAGCTATGATGTATGAGAACCCCCAACCCACCCATGAGGAGAGTGTAATCAAGAAACTAAGAGTGGTTGATTTCTTTGGCTCCCCCAACAATACAAATTCCTTTATGATTTCCATTTAGCCTTTCTTGCTCAAAAAAAAAACTCAATGAATACACCATGATGATATAAAGGAGAGGAGAAAGTGGGCACCCTTGCCTCGATCCATTTTTGCTCCTAAAGAAGGGGGTGAGTTTTCCATTCACCAAAGGAGAAATCCAAGGGGATCCTATGCAAGCCTTCACCCATTGAATAAAGGAATCTACAAAACCAAATTTGTGTAGAAAATCCAATAAAAATGAATGATGTACTCGATCAAAAACATTTTCCATGTCCATCTTTATAATCATCAATTTTTCTTAGTTTTTTTTGTTGAATGTATTGCCCCTTGCACCAATAAATATTATCAATGATATGCATCTTCTAGACAAATCTTCCATGATTATCTAAAAAATGATTTGGGAGGATCATTTTTAACATATTTTATAGGGTTTTGGTCAAAATTTTGTAAGATGAGTTACACAAAGAAATATGATGGAATATTGAAAAAGAGGAAGGACATTTATCTTTTGGGATTAAGGAAAGGGAAGAAGAATTAGTACTCCCTTCAAGCTTAGGCTTTCTCATAGGCCAATTAATTGTGCACCTCAAGTCATATTTGATAATAATCCAACAGGCTCGAAATAAATGGATTGAGAACCCCTTCAAACTTGGAGCTTCCTCTAACTCAAGACCCCAAATCACCTCTATGATTTCCACCTCCTCTATTTCTATGGACAATTCTAAGTTTTCCTCATCCAACACTAGAGATGGGATTCCTTAAAGCATCTGGAATGACCTCATTCTTATTGGTTCAAATCTCATTGAAAGGATTATGGGCTGCTTCTTTAATAGCCTTAAATTCAGATATAATTTCCTCATTCTCCATGTCAATTTCTTTCACTATGTTTTTTTGCAACCTTGTTGATCTGAATTTTAGGGGGTATATGGTCTAAATTCGGATGTAAAAAGTCATAAAGCTACAAAACTAATAGATTCACCATGTATATGCCCACATCCTCATTAATTAATTGGGCTAACAGGTTTCCCATATGGGTCAAAGAGAGTCCCGCCTCTCCATTATTGTATTGGGTTTTATTTTCCACTACTTAGTTAGTTGGGTAGTTAGATCTATTATACTAATAATAGAGACTCATTTAATGATCTCTTTTTGACTTTGTCCAATGGAACATTTTAAAATTCTATATAAAGGCCTAGTAATCCTTCTCATAATATCAAGTTACTCATTTTGGCTTCTCTCATATTTTATATTGTTCATTGTGAGATTAATTAGCTCTGAGTGATTTACTAGTAATTAGTTTTAGAGGTGAGGCTCCTCTTTGAGCCTCACCTCCCGAGTACTTTATGTACATGTTTTTTTCCATGCTTCTTTTCATGCAATATTTTCATGTATAAGCTCCTCCTCTCTCAACATTCAAGCCATCTAGATATCAGCCCCCGAGATCTAGATCAATGGTATCAGAGTGGGTAATCTCTCCATAAGAACAAGGGTTTGAAGCATGCTATGGGTTCAAACATTTGCAACAATCACCAACTTCATTTTGGTACCATCGAAATCCATTTTTCGGGCCATACACTGTAAGCATCACAGTTGGTCCACAGGGACTGCAGGGATTTTTTAACCCCCAGATCTTCGTTCACCATTACAAGGAGAACCATACATGGATTCACTACATCCATACATGGATTCACTACATATATACATGGATCCACTACATCCATTGGTATGCAAGGTTTTTGACAAATTTGCAGGGTGTCCATGCTGCCCACAGAGGTTCCACAACCTCTACAACAACCCATGCTGCTATACAAACCGTTGGAATCCTTTGTGGCCCTCTACACTCAGCCAACTTCAAAGAGGTGTTGCTACCTCTACAAAACATTTCAAAGGATCTACCATATCTCATTGAAAATATCTCTTCAATATTTCAAATGGGTATTTCGTGGAATCTCATTTGGCATCTTGGTTTGAGAGATATCATCGATTGAATCTTAGCATGTATTTGACCCAAGGAGGTCGCGTGTACCTCCATCTTCAACGGTATTTTTCTCCCTACCGAGGAAACTACAAAAGGATTTCCACATATGGATGGAAATATCTCTTCAATATCTAAAATGGGTATTTCTATGAATCTCAGTTGGCTTCTTGGTTTGAGAGATATCATCGATTGAATCACAACATGTATTTGACCCAAGGAGGCCTCGCGTACCACCATATTCAATGGTCTTTTCTCCCTTCTTAGAAAACTACATAAGTATTTTCACATATGTCTGGAAATATATTCAATATCTCAAATGGATATTTCATGGAATTTCATTTTGTTGTCTTGTTTATGATATATGTTTGTTTAAAGCAACACATGTCTGTAACCAACGTGACCGCGCGTCCTTCAAATTCGGCCTGGTTTTTCTCACTCCATGGGACACCTCAGAACAAGTTCCATATACTGATTGAAATATCTCTTCAATAGTACAAATGGGTCTTTGATGGAATTGGATTTCATCACCGGTAGCAGAAGTTATGAATAAATTTGTAGAAGGCGATTTTTCCATTTTTTATTAAAGTAAATGGTTATGGGTCAACCACACAAAACCCTTCCCTTCATTGGGAATTATAAAATTTTACTCATGGGTCTCTTTGTAACATGGGTGAAATGATGGGGACCATCATTTTCTAAGGGGGGGAGGAATGATCCGAATTTTAGGGGGTATATGGTCTAAATTCGGATGTAAAAAGTCATAAAGCTATAAAACTAATAGATTGAGCATGTAGATGTCCACCTCCTCATTAATTAATTGGGATAACAGGTTGCCCATATGGGTCAAAGAGAGTCCCACCTCTCCATTATTGTATTGGGTTTTATTTTCCACTATTTATTTAGTTGGGTAGTTAGATANTAATAGATTGAGCATGTAGATGTCCACCTCCTCATTAATTAATTGGGATAACAGGTTGCCCATATGGGTCAAAGAGAGTCCCACCTCTCCATTATTGTATTGGGTTTTATTTTCCACTATTTATTTAGTTGGGTAGTTAGATATATTGTTATTATAATAATAGGGACTCATTTAATGAGCTCTTTACATTATTGTATTGGGTTTTATTTTCCTCTACTTAGTTAGTTGGGTAGTTAGATCTATTATACTACTAATAGAGACTCATTCAATGATCTCTTTTTGACTTTGTGCAATGGACCATTTTGTAATGATATATAAAGGCCTAACAAGCCTTCTCATAATATCAAGTTACTCATTTTGGCTTCTCTCATATTTTCTATTGTTCATTGTGAGATTAATTAGTTCTGAGTGATTTACTAGTAATTAGTTTTAAAGGTGAGGCTCATCTTTGAGCCTCACCTCTCGAGTACTTTATTAACATGTTTTTTTCCATGCTTATTTCCATGCAATATTTGCATGTCTAATCTCCTCCTCTCTTGGTAGTCAATCCATCCAGATCTTAGCCCCCGAGATCCGAATCACTTGCTTTTGCATATTTATGAAAGAATGATGCGTTCTTGTCACCAACTTTCCACCACAAACTTCTGGACTTCAGTGACCATTTCTCCTCCTCTTTCATGTTCGCCTTATGCAATATACCACATAAGTCTCTTTCTTCTATTAAACTCGGTTTAGTTACTTCCTCCTTTTCCATTTTTTTCGAAAGGAAACAAAGATATTGTTGGATGACAAATCTTTCCTGTACTAGGGGTAGAAATGAGCTTTTATCTCATTCTTTTAAGTCATGTTTGACTACCTTAATTATGTCTCCCAAACAAAGGAAGGGGACCTCAAAACCAATATACTTTAGGATTATGAAATTATATCAAGTGCTTTTGGTTCATGCAACTAGAGTAGATTGAATTTGAAAGGGATATGCCCAAGATTGTCTGGTTGATGAAAAGAGATTGAAATGGGCTTATGTTCTGAAATGCTTGATGGAATAATATGAAATATTATGACTTGATTATCAAGTGAGAAGTTTCTTTGTACTAGAAAACAATATAGCATGGCCACAATATGTCATGGCCCCAACCTCTTATTTGTCCAAGTGGATTTTCCTCTTTTTGGCTTGATATCTACAAGATCACAATCAAATATTAGATCCTCCATTTGTTCCCTAAATTAATCTCGTACAATGCCTCCCCACTCTTTTCATTGTTTGATAAAACTATGTTGAAATATCTTGCTACTATGCTACCCTTTGCATACTCAATGTCCTCCATTGCATATAACCACCTCTAACATTCTTCTTTCTCTTTATAATGAGCAAGCTCATAGAATCCCTGAATTCCTTTTCCAATGACATAACAGTTGGGGCTTACTAATACCCAATGCTAAGTACTATAAGAATGCATTAGAGAGTCATAGATAGAATTATCACAAAAAGTAATTATACCTCCTAAGGCACCTCTTGCATTAACCACTACTCCTTTACTCGATTTCCATTGTTCCTTTCCTATGTCTAAAATCTCTGACTAATCAAGTTTTGTCCCCTAGATGAGTACTACAACCAGTTATTCATATTTGATTACATCTCTCAAAGATTCTTCTTTGAACCCGCTATCCATAACCCTATTGTTCCATGACATTGCTTTCAATATTTCAGATTTAGAGGCTTTGAGCTACCTCTTTTGATTCCTTTAGATGATGTCTGCATTCTAGGGATTCTAGCTTATATAATTTTCACTCCGCTCCCAAAGGAACTTTCAATAAAGGCTTGGATCCCTAGTGACTTTTCCTTTGTTTCCATTTCCTCTTGCTTTTATTTGAGGGTTATTCTTCCTCATATGTTTGCAAGTCTCTCTTTTTCACGGTCTTCATCAAATTCCTCTCCTTGCTGTTGAAGGGCCTTTTTTCGAGTGAGAAATCCATTGGGTTGAGTGGATGGTTTCTCTATTATTGGATCTTAGACTTCTTGTTCCTCTTTCTTTGACTTTTTCATATCCAACATTTTTGGAGAGCTCATTTGGGGATGAAGAAAAAGGGGTTTAATAAATTGCATAGGAGTGAGGATAGGGGTGATGATCACCTAAGAAGAGGGAGGTATGATTGAGGGTTGAGAATAAATATGAATGAAAGCATATGGGTTTTGATCTATTTGGGACATAACTGCAAATTTATTTTCTAAAGGGAATTCCTTTCTTTTATTTCCAAAGGAGGAAGAGGGGTCAAAAAAGGAAGGAGGGGCGACCTACTTGTTGCTAGAACTTTTCTTGACTTGTTTCCATTGGTCCTCTTTCTCTGAGTGAGCCTGGATCATATTAATGAGTTATGAATCCTTTGCAAAGTGTCCATACTCATGACAAGATTTACACTTGAACAATAGTTGTTCATAATCCAATGTCAACAAATGGGTCCAGTTGTCAAGTGATAAATTAATCGCCTTTGTCAATACTTTTTCTAGATCGACTTCCACATATATTCTTGCACATGCAAACATCCTAGATTTAGCCACATATTTATCAATGAATTTACTTAATGTGTTACCAATGGCTAGCAGGGTGTCATTGTTCCAATAGTGAAGAAGAAGGTGGGTCAAACAAACCTAGACATGCACTGCATTGGGAACACAACTTTAGGATCAAAATTAGGGTTCCATCGATTGAGGTACATCCTGCTAGGTCCATAAAGTATCAATAGTTCAAGAACATGAGGTCTGTGCCTTCCTTATTTTCAAACAAGAATGCATAATACTCACAACCACATAAATAAATAATAAGTGAAGGTTCCTTGAATCATTGTCATCCAATTGTCTGCATTCATAAATCCATGGTTAGTGGAGATGAACAAAGTCCATTGAATTTTCCGATGGGGCTATGCTAGAAGCTAGAAGAGGGCTTTAGGATGAAAGGTTATTGAAGGAAGATTGACCCAAAGAATTTGATCAACCTTCTTAACGAATTTAGTGGGAATCGACTTGGGAGGCAGATTGTTAGTCCATGCCTCACCAAGGACTATAACTTTTGATAAGGAGTGAAACTACCTTGACTCAGTATTAGTTCATATCGAATTCCATACCATTTTCAAAGTTTACTTTAAATTCTATATTATCTTTATTTGTGTTTAAAAACAAATTCATTTTTTTATTTATAAGATTTCCTAATTCCAATTTTCGATTGGTTCAAAGAAACATGACATGACTTTATTTCCATGGTGTATGGGATTTATTTTTTTCAATTGTTAGAATGAAGAAATGATTTAAAAAATACAATTTTTTTTATTGGTTAATTTGTAGGATTTGACACTGTAATCTATGACCATGGTTGCAGTTAGTTAGGATTTATCTCTAGCCATGGTTGTAGATAGTTAGGATGGCTCTGCGACGACTCTGACAAAGCTGCATTGTAGTTCTGAAAAGGATCCACTTGGAAGGTTGCATAGACTCATCGCTTGCTGCTCTAACACCTGCAAAACGAGTGAAGTAGGTTAGCATTTAGATTAGGAGGTTAACATTTAGATTAGGACATTCCCCGTGCCTTCCCAAATTAATAGATTGTCATACCTGTGTGAGAAGCTGAGTAAATTTTTGCAGATGTAGGGGCTGTACAAGAAGCTGAGTAAATGTTTACAGATGTAGGGGCAACAATTGCCTCTACGAAGACCACATGCCTCATTGTGGGTCTTCATCTGCTTCAATTTTTTTTTGAGTAAACGTTTGCAAATGCAGGGGATATATTGTTGTACAATTTCCTGTGTGGAGACAACAAGCCTCACTGTGGGTCTTCGTCTGCTTTCGTTCCCGATTTAGTATCTAACCCCGATGAGGAAAATTCTATTGGGCATGCCATAGTTGTGTTAGTAGGATAACTCCAAGGTATTTATTCCCTTTAATTCATGATGCTTCAAAAACGTATTCAAACTTGCAAGTAATCTTTTCACTTTTCTAATGAAATTTTAGATCTGAAATGAGATTTTTGATAAACCTGGAGCATATAGACTCCCATGGTTGTTGCTAGTTATAGCAATCTTTCTCTAATTCCTTTTTCTTTCTACTAAAAATTTACACACCTTCGTCGTTCTGACCTTTTTCAATATTCTGTTTCTCCTCAAGCTCCACTCATTGTTGCCTCTTCATGCGGACACTGTCCTTGTTTCGGTCTTGTCACCATAGCTAACGCCCTGTTCATATTTTCTTCCATGCACTGGTATTGACATTATTGAGTTCTGATGAATATTTTGTTTTTTTCTTCCATGGCATGCAGGGACAGGGGCATTCCAAGAGAATTACTAGGTTTCCACAGTCCCCTTCACCACATGCTGTTGTTGTGTATTCTCACTCATATTCATAGTTGTTGCTATTGTAGGAGTAATAACACTGGTGGTGTTCATGTTAATAAAGACCAAGAAGCATGAATTTGATTTACAGAGAGTGACAATGTTGTTGCTCCATAAGGACCCACCCTTTGGCAACACCCTGACTAGTATGGAAGTCTTTTTGACATTTGAATATAACCATGGCTTTCATTGCTCTAAACCTTAACAAAGTTCACTGATTTATTTACAATTGAACTTATTATAGGTGGCGTCAAGGAAAACAATATAATTCCTTGTTTATGCTCCGTTACAAATAGATATTCTGGGGCCATTGGTTCATCACCACTGGTTTTTGTCCCTCAAACCCTCCCTCAGATATGCTTAATGGATTGAACACCTTTACCTTAACCCAATTGCAATATTAAATGCATTATTTATCTTTAATTCCACAAGGAGTGAGCTCTTAAAGACTGCAATGCAATGCCTTGAACCCACGACTTTGTGTCAAATGCTTGAAATAAATCAAAATATTTTTGTCTATATACAAATTTTGAATCCTTTTCACATATGAGTTTTTGAGAAACATGCATTGAGGTGCCCAAAACCATGGAAATACATGTGGCACACAACTGCAACACAAATAGGCCAATGTTATTCATAGCCTCGGTAAAGATTATTTAAGATTTGTTAGATTGGAGGAAATTTCCTTCTTTGTTGCTTTCCTCCTCTTTTTCTTGTTCATTCATCTAAGTAGAAAATTCACTACAACTACTATAACACATACACAATCAACACTGCTGCATGAATAAAATTGTATGTAATTTATGCAATTTTATTACAAAATGCGAATTTGAGGTATTTTTACATACTTGCACTCAAATAGCTTCTGCAACTAGTGACTACATACTTGCACTTGAACATTGAATCGTGCCTAAGGGGTCCAACTATGTAGGTGCATGACGTGGGACATGTCGTTGAATCTCTAAGCATTTGTTTTCCTCCATCTATGTGTCAATGGTGGCACACTTTTCAAATATCATTGGTTTGTATATTCAAAGGATTGGGAGCTTATTAAAGGGTATACTTTATAAAATTGTTTTTACAAACTTTTAAAATTTATAATTAATTTTTGACAAATTTAAAAGGACTAGATATGAGTACATGATATATGGAATATATGAGGTCAGGGGAATCTAAGGTATAGATCATTGTACGAGATATATGGGATGTACGAGATATAATTAATTTTTGTTAAATTTAAAATTTAACAAAGGATATGAACCATTGAAAATCTAAGGTTCAACCTCATTAGTAGTTGCTTAATTTAAGGAGTCTATTTTTTTTTATATATTGTCACAACTACATAAAAAATTATCTTTCACCGTTAATCAACGAACTATAGACCACTCTATTTTTTTACTTATACGTGATTTATCATTCCACGATAACTGATAATTTTTTATACTTATTTTTATTAATTACCAGATCCAATCTCGTTTCAAAATTATGTTAACTTTTATATAAGCTCATTGTAAATTTCAATTTCTTCCTTCTCAAGTTACTATGGTCATATAAGAGTTTAGAAATGGAAATGTTATATACGATAAAAATTATTATAAAATATAAATGTTCATATACAAACGATTCCATAAGCAATGGAAGGGACTAGCCACTATGTGGCTATCTCACTTATTGTAAAAGTAAATATTGTTAATCTAGATAGTAGATAACAAATAATAATAACAATAATAAATGATAAATTTTTTTACAAGTAAATATTGTTAATCTAGATAGTAGATAACAAACAAGTGTTGCATGACATTGTAGTCTCTGCTAAGCAGGTTACGAGGTAAATTGTGCAAAATGGGGTCGAATTGTAAATGACGGAAGTGTTTGGTGCAAAATGTATTTCACGGAAGTGTGGTGTGCACCATGGGGCATAAAATTTCGTTAGCGATAAGGCGTGACCCCGTGGACAGATAATTGGCTAAGTGTTGAAAGGAACTGCGGTTGGTCAAGCTCATGATGTGACGATATAGGACCAATCGACCAGTTCAAAAAAATTCAAGTTCAAGTTTAAGTATAGTTATTTAAATTGTATTTATAATAATGTATTGTAATAGATAATTTGTGGTCCAAATAATATGTGGACGAATTGTAGACTACAGAAGTTTTTGGTGCAAGATGTATACAACGCAACTGTAGATGACACAAGTTTTTGGTGAAAGATCTATAATAGTGCGTCAAATTGTAAATGACGGAAGTGTTTGGTGCAAAATGTATATCACATAAGTGTTGTGTGCAACATGTATATCATGGAACATGGAATTGTTTAGTGCAAAATGTATATCACATAAGTGTTGTGTGCACCATGTATATCACATAACATGGGGCATAAAATTTCGTTAGCGCTAAGGTGCGACCCCGCAGAGAGATAATTGGCTAAGTGTTGAAAGGAACTATGGTCGGTCGGGCTCATGATGTGACGATACAGGACCAATCAATGAGTTCGAAAAAAGTCAAGTTCAAGTTTAAGTATATTTATTTAAATTGTATTTATATTAATGTATTGTAATAGATAATTTGTGGTCCAAATAATATGTGGATGAATTGTAGACCACATAAGTTTTTGGTGCAAGATGTATACAACACAACTGTAGATGACGCAAGTTTTGGGTGCAAGATCTATAATAGCGTGTCGAATTGTAAATGACGGAAGTGTTTGGTGCAAAATGTATATCACAAAAGTGTTGTGTGCAACATGTATATCACGGAACACGAGGCATAAAATTTGGTTAGCGCTGAGGCACGACCCCGGGGAGAAATAATTGGCTAAGTGTTGAAAGGAACAACGGTCAGTCGGGCTCATGATGTGACGATATAGGACCAATCGACGAGTTCGAAAAAAGTCAGGTTCAAGTTTAAGTATATTTATTTAAATTGTATTTATATTAATGTATCGTAATAGATAATTTGTGGTCCAAATGTAGACCATGTCCCAATATGTAGATGAATTGCAGACCACGAAAGTCTTTTGGTGCAAGATGTATACAATGGAACTATAGATGATGCAAGTTGTGGGTGCAAGATCTATAATAGCGCCAACCCGGGGGTTGGTCGGGCTCCCATAAATCGTTGTTGAATACGTTTTTTTGGTTGTTAATGGAAATAAGCGAACCACTGATTTGTCACGAGTAGAAGCATAATATATATACAATTTGACAGGCGGAGCCTTGCATCTCCTCTGGAGCACTTGTCACCCTATTTTGAAGCCCGTTCGACCATTTTTCCTCTCTACTCTCTTTCTCGTTACCTAGTCATTTTTTCGAAAATGTCCTAATGGGTACATTGGCGGACAGACCGGTTCACATTTGCGTTTGTGATTTTATATCGTGACTCTGAATGACCGCTAATCATTTGATGCCTAGCCACTTTTTAGATCACAGATTTCCAGATATGCAGGCTCTATAACCGGGGTCGAATTGTATATGATGCAAGTGTTTGGTGCAAAATGTATATCATGGAAGTGTGGTGTGAAACATGTATATCACAGAACAGGGGGCATAAGAAATCGATAGCGTGAAGTCGCGACGAATTGTAGAGTGTGGCAATGTAGTCCCTGCCAAGCAGGTTACAAGGTAAATTGTGGAAAATGGGGTCGAATTGTAAATGACGAAAGTGTTTGGTGCAAAATGTATATCACGGAAGTGTTATGTGAAACATGTATATCAAGAAACATGGGGCATAAAATTTCGTTTGCGCTAAGGCGTGACCCCGCAGAGAGATAATTGGGTGAATGTTGAAAGGAACTGTGGTTGGTCAGGCTCATGATGTGATGATATAGGACCAATCGACGAGTTCGAAAAAAGTGAGGTTCAAGTTTTAGTATATTTATTTAAATTGTATTTATATTAATGTATTGTAATAGATAATTTGTGGTCCAAGTGTAGACCATGTTCCAATATGTGGACGAATTGTAGACCACATAAGTTTTTGGTGCAAGATGTATACATCGGAACTGTAGATGACACAAGTTTTGGGTGCAAGATCTATAATAACGCATCAAATTGTAAGTGAGGGAAGTGTTTGGTGCAAAATGTATATCACAAAAGTGTTGTGTGCAACATGTATATCGCGGAACATGGGGCATAAAATTTCGTTAGCTCTAAGGAGGGACCCCGTGGAGAGATAATTGGCTTAGTGTTGAAAGGAACTGCAGTCGATCGAGCTCATGATGTGACGATATAGGACCAATTGACGAGTTCGAAAAAAGTCAAGTTCAAGTTTAAGTATATTTATTTAAATTGTATTTATATTTATGTATCGTAATAGATAATTTGTGGTCCAAATGTAGACCATGTTCCAATATGTGGATGAATTGCAGACCACAAAAGTGTTTTGGTGCAAGATGTATACAACGGAGTTGTAGATGACGCGAGTTTTGGGTGCAAGATCTATAATAGCGCCAACCCAGGGGTCGGTCGGGCTCCTGTAAATAGTTGTTGAATACATGTTTTTGGTTGTTAATGGCAATAAGATAACCACTGAGTTGTCATGAGGAGAAGCAATATATATATATATACAATTTGACAGTCAGGGCCTTACATCTCCTTGGGTGCCCTTGTCACCCTATTTTGAAGCCCATCCGACCGTTTTTCCTCTCTACTTTTATTCTCGTTACTTAGTCATTTTTTCGAAAATGTCCCAATGGGTGCATTGGTGGATGGACCGGTTCACATTTTCACTTTTGATTTTATATCGTGAATCCAACCGACCGCTAACCATTCGATTCCCAACCACTTTTCAGATCATGGATTTCCAGATAAGTGGGCTCTATAACCGAGGTCGAATTGTATATGACACAAGTGTTTGGTGCAAAATGTATATCACAGAAGTGTGGTGTGAAACATGTATATCACGAAACAGGGGGCATAAGAAATCGATAGTGTGAAGTCGTGACGAATTGTAGAGTACGAAAGTTCTGGGTGCAAGATGTATAGTATGCACTTGTAGAGGATGAAAGTTTTGGGTGCAAGATTTATAATAACGCCAACCCAGGGGTTGGTCAGAATCCCGTAAATTATTGTTGAATACATATATCACGGAAGAGGGGGCACAAAAATTCGATAAATCTAAGTCGCGACCCAACAGAGGGATATTTGGCTAAGTGTTGAAAGGAACTGCGGTTAGTGGGGCTCATGATGTGACGATATAGGACCAATCAACGAGTTTGAAAAAAGTCAGGTTAAAGTTTAAATATATTTATTTAAATTGTATTTATATTAATGTATCTTAATAGATTTTTTGTGGGAGATGTGCAAACCATGTTCCTATATGTGGGCGAATTGTAGACCAGGGAAGTTTTAGGTGCAAGATCTATATGACGCAAAATATATATACAATTTGGCAGGCGAGACCTTATGTCTTTTCGGGAACCCTTGTCACCCTATTTTGAAGCCTATCTGACCATTTTCCCACTCTACTCTCTCTTTCTCGTTACATGGGGCATAAGAAATTGATAGGGTGAAGTGGCGACGAATTGTAGAGTATGAAAGTTCTGGGTGCAAGATGTATATTGCGCACTTTTAGATGACGAACGTTTTGGGTGCAAGGTTTATAATAGCACCAACCCGGGGGTCGATCGGACTACCGTAAATTGTTGTTGAATACGTATATCACAGAACAGGGGGCCATAAAAACTCGATAGCACTAAGTCATGACCCCACAAAGAGATAATTGGCTAAGTGTTGAAAGGAACTGTGGTTGGTCGGGCTCATGATGTGACGATAGAGGACCAATCAACGAGTTCGAAAAAATTCAGGTCCCATACCACCAATGTATTTATATTTATATTTTATTTATATCAATGTATCTTAATAGATTATTTGTGGTCGAAATGCAAATTATGTTTCAATATGTGGATGAATTATAGACAATAGAATTTTTGGGTGCAAGATGTATTGGGACGAACTGTAGATGGCACAAGTTTTGGGTGCAAGATCTATAATAGCGCCAACCCGGGGGTCGGTTGGACTCCCGTAAATGGTTGTTGAATACATTTTTTGGTCGTTACTGCCAATAAGTGAACCTGTGAACTGAGTTGTCACCAATAAAAGCAATATGAATTTGAATTGAAGATGGCATGAGTACCCTCTTCATGTTACACATTTTGCACTGAAATGTTCCGATATATATAATTTGATAGGCGGGGCCTTACGTCTCCACGAGAACCCTTATCACCCTATTTTGAAGCTCGTCCAACCGCTTTCCACAGTTGAAACATACATAAAAGATCTTGGTAGGAAATGGATTATCAATTGTAGATTTGAATATATCGGACCTTCTTCTCCCTCTTCTATACTCAACAAAATTCTCGTTTGTTTTTCCACTCTACTCTCTCTTTCTCGTTACTTAGACGTATTACTAAAAATGTCCTAATGCGTGTTGGCGGACGCATCCATTCACATCGTGCTTTTATTCCGTGACTCCAATCGACTGCTAGCCATTCGATGCCTAGCCACTTTTCAGATTGCAGATTCCTAGGTAGTCGGGTTCTATAACCAGGGTTGAATTGTAAATGACACAAAATTTATATCACGGAAGTGTTGTGTGCAACATGTATATCACGGAACAGGGGGGAGGCATAAGAAATCGATAGCGCTAAGTCATGCAAAGATGTGCATTGAGTTGTCACTAGCGAACACAAAATTATTTGAAATGAGGATGGCAGGAACACCCTCTTCGTGTTACACATTTTTGACTTAAATGTTTCAATGTATACAATTTGAGAGTCGGGGCCTTACGTGTCCTCGGGAACCCTTGACACCCTATTTTGAAGTTTGTCTGACCACTTTCCACAGATATTTCTGTGCCCGCCACCTTCCAATAAGTATATAAATTCTCCAGAAACATGCAAAAAATATCTTGTGAGCAAATGGGATATCTATCACATATGTGAATATATTACTTTTATCTTTTGTTCTAGAATTGTTGGGTGCAAAATGTATATGAAAAAAGTGTTGGGTGCAAGATGTATATAACGGAACACATGAGATAAGAATGCAATAGCACTAAGTTGGGATGCCGTGGTGACATATTTGGCCAAGTGTTGAAAGGGAGGGTCGTTGGCCGGGTTCTTGATGTGAAGATATAAATGCAAATGAGGATTTGAAAGTCCGCTAATCGATCAATCCGCGGACAATCCAGGAGCACGAGAAAGTCAGGTTCAAGTTTAAAGGGATTTTGTTTATGTTTATTTAAAATGTATCCATATTAATGTATCTTACTAGATTATAAATACGTTATTTGCTTGTTAATGCGAATAAGCAAAGCTATGCAGTGGGTTGTCACTAGTAAAAGCAGAATGAATTTGAATTGACGATGGCAAGAACACCTTCTTCGCGTTACACATTTTGCACTGAAATGTTCCGATATATACAATTTGACAGTCGGGGCCTTACGTCTCGTCGGGAACCCTTGCCACCCTATTTCGAAGCCGGTCAAACCGCTTTCCACGGGTATTTTCGTGCCCGCCACCTTCCTACTCCTTTCCAAGTATATGCAATAAGTATATAACTTCTCCAGAAACATGCAAAAAATATGTCAATATATTAACCCTTATTTTTCATCCTCTATACTTATCTTTTATCATGGAATTGTTGGGTACAAAATGTATATGACGAAATTGTTGGGTGCAAGATGTATATAACGGAACATGTAGGATAAGAATGCAATAGCGCTAAGTTGGGACACTACGGTGAGATAATTGGCCAAGTGTTGAAAGGGACGGTCGTCGGTTGGGTTCCTGATGTGAATATATAAATGGAAATGAGGATTTGACAGTCCGCTAACCGAATAACCCACGAACAATCTAGGAGCCCGAGAAAGTCAGGTTCAAGTTTAAAGGGATTTTGTTTATGTTTATTTAAAATGTATCCATATTAGTGTATCTTACTAGATTATTTGTGGTCCAAATCTAAACCATGTTCGAATTTGAATGGTGTTTTGGGCTTGAATTTTTTTGCTCAAACCTAGAAGGAACAAAGAAAAAAATTCACGAATTTACATTTTTTATATCAAAGAATATATAACTTCTCCAAAAACATGTAGAAAAGATCTTGCGAGCAAATGGGATATCTATCACAGATGTCAATATATTAACCCTTCTTGTCCGTCTTCTATACTTATCTTTTATCACGGAATTGTTGGGTGCAAAATGTATATGACGCAAGTGTTGGGTACAAGATGTATATAACAGACAATGTGGGATAAGAATGTGATAGGGATAAGTTGGGATGCCGCGGTGAAATATTTGGCCAAGTGTTGAAAGGGACGGTCGTCAGTCGGGTTCCTGATGTGAAGATATAGATGGAAATGAGGATTTGACACTCCACTAACCGATCAACCCGTGGACAATCCAGGAGCTAGAGAAAGTCAGGTTCAAGTTTAAAGAGATTTTGTTTATGTTTATTTAAAATGTATCCATATTAATGTATCTTACTAGATTATTTGTGGTCCAAATGTAAACCATGTTCGAATTTGAATGGTGTTTTAGGATCAATTTATTTTTGCTCAAACCTGCAAGGAACAAAGAAAAAAATACATGACTTTACATTTTGTATATCGAAGAATATTTTTAAATATAGGAAGCTACAATACATGCACAATATAGAATAGGAACATGTACAACGAAATGAGTTAATTTTACGAAGAAATACAAATTCCAAATAACAACACCAAGCATTGACTACCAGCATAGAAAAACCCCAAATATTTATATTTAGATAAACTGCGTCACAAAATACATTTGAGAATATTTCCCCAAAAAAAGATGTATTCGAATTTGCAAAAAAAAACTATAGTTCAGTACATATTATGTGAAATAAAAATGCGTTTGCCAGAATGAATCCGATTGGAATTTGGGAGTGTCGCGGACTACGATCCAAAGATGTGCAAGAATGAAGTTTGCAGAAAGAAGAAAGTCGATGATGGAAAGCAACAAAACTTGGCAAAAAGAAAGAGAAAATTGTCAGATCTGGATTAAATCTTTGTTAGAATAAGTGGATGAAGACAAAAGAATGTAATCAATATCAACTTACTATGATGCTGTGCCATTGCTTGTCATTTCTTCGCTGATGTCATTTTATGGCTTTCATCGGCTTTGACCTTCATTGGTAATATGGTCGACAACTTTTTTCAACCATTCTTCGATGTAGTTCCTCATGGGCGCCACATTCATTTCATGCCGGATTTTTATATTGAAGAGTTCACTTTCCAAGTCTCTTAGATCAATAGACAAGTTGTGCAATGCTTCTTGAATATTTTTATTTGTAATTGCATAAATGACTAGCCAAGTTTTCACGTCATCTTCACCATATTCAACAATGCCATAGAAATTATCAAATGACAGTCTTTTATAGATATGAACTTGATCATCAAATGCTTGTTTGGTTAAAAACAACGAGTTTAATATCAATTTCGGGTCTTGGACTTCATTGGTGCTGCCAACTAGATCTATCTCAGTTAGCTTCTTGAATAGTTTGTCTCTTTTAGATATGGTTTATATCACTAACCCGACCGACCACTTCCCCGTTTCATATTGTACAAACTTTTTGGATCGCGAGTTTCCGAATAATACATATTACATGTAATATGTAATATTTATTACATATAGATCAAATCATTTTTAAAATATGTTATCAAATATGTAACTTCATAATCAGGTCAAAACATTTTAAAACTCTATTATCCAACTTTGTGAACTTTATAATAAGGTGAAAACATTTTAAAACTCTATTATCCAACTTTGTGACGAAATTTTAGTACTTCACAATGATACTATCCAACTCATTGGTGTTTATTAGCATTTGAAGCTTTATTTGATCTTACACATCAACAATCTGCTAATATCCAACTCATTTGTATGTATTAGCATTTGAAGCCTGATTATGATCCTGTACATCGATAATTGGTTAATAAGACAAGTCTATTCAAACTATACTTGATGTCAATCATAACCTAACATGGTATAAGAGGTAAGTGAATTAAGAGGTATCAATATGAATTAATGGATGACTTTTCCAATTTACATTAATATTTTGAAAGAGATATTCAATCTTGAGCCCACGAGTCCTGGAGTCCGTCTGTCAATTTATATATTGCAGAACTCTGAGTGTTTTTTGGAGGACACAAAACAATAGAAGTGCAATGTCGAGCTAGCCAGCCCACAAGTCCGCTTGTCAATTTGTATATCGCGAAACTCTGGGTGCTATTTGTAGGACACAAAACAATAGAGGCCCAATTTTGAGCCCACCAGCCTGAGAACTCCCGATCCAAAAAGTGGCTAAGTATGGAATGCGAGATCCGTACATGCTCTATAAAATATCATGTCCATACTTTAGAAAAGTACATATTTAGTATGTATTACTCATTTTTAGAAAATTTCTAGGTGCAGAAGTTGGCGGCTTCACGTCTTCAGATTTCACTTACTTTTATATCACCAGCCCGACCAATCGCTTCCCCATTTCATATTGTACAAACTTTTTTGTCTAATTAAATTGTACAATATCAATATTTAATATTAATAATTTAGTATTGAAAATAATGTTATTAGATAATGTTAGATAGTTGATAGGGATCACCATCCGTAAACAATCTCAATTTTGAGCCCGCCAGCCTTGGAGTCCGTCTGTCAATTTGTATATCGCGGAACTCCGAGTGTTGTTTGGAGGACACAGAACAATAGAAGTACAATGTTGAGCCAGCCAGACCGCAAGTCCGCTTGTCAATTTGTATATCGTGGAATTCTGGGTGCTATTTGTAGGGCACAGAACAATAGAGGCCCAATTTTGAGCCCGCCAGCTTGAGAACGCTCGATCCAAAAAGTGGTTAAGTATGGAATGCGAGATCCATACATGCTCTATAAAATCTCATGTCCATACTTTATAGTACATATTTAGTATGTATTACTCATTTTTTCGAAAAATTTCTAGGTACGGAAGTTGGCGGATTCACGTCTTCAGATTTCACTTATTTTTATATCACCAGCCCAACTAACTGCTTCCCCGTTTCATATTGTACAATTTTTTTGACTCGTGGTTTTCCGAATAGGTGAGTTACCGGATAGTCGGGTTCAATATTGTGTTTCCATTGTTCTATCGTCTGCAAACAACACCTTGACTTCCACGATCTACAAATTGGCAAACAAATTGAAATAAAAGAATATATACTATGCGAGGTCTAATGGAACAATCATATGAACGAGAGGACATTAAAATTCAAATTCATCGTTGTTATACTTGTGGTGAAGCTAACAGTACAAAAACTTTACTTAAACATCCAAAAATTGATTTTCTTGTAACGTTTCGACGCTTCTCTTATACAAACAGATCCTGGAAACTATAAACATCACTCGATGTATCTATGCCTTGATTTAAGAACCTGTTAACATATTTAATGCACTCCATAGTCACTGTTAAGACCATCAATGTTGCTTTCTTACAACAATTCCCGCTTCTGAAAATTGCCATCCACTTCTCCAAGAACACTGTTCCAGTTCTCATTTATACAAATGTTCTATTCTTTGTATAGGGCCCTAGAACATAATTCCTTTAATTCTTTCATAACATCATGCACACACACTTTGACTGTCTGATACACATTTTTTTATCGCAAGCGTCTTTTGAGAGCCACAACCATTGTCATTGTATTGCTAATGAATTGTGGCAAGGCTTTTTGAACAACATCTAGCTGAATAGGCACATTAATAATTGATCATGTTAAGCCCATCTGGGGTCGTTTATAGCCCCAGGGCCTGATTTGTGCAAATGCAATTCACAGAGACACAAGTTTCTCATCAAGTTTCGTAAGTTCACTTACATCTGGTAGTGGTGTTTTACATCTTCTTTGGTCAGGGGTTGCAAATTGTGGCAGTTTTCCATTTTCAAGCGACCGTTTGCATGGAAGACAAATTTTGCCATTGGAAAATGTTTTATCATGTGTTGTCAAGCGAAGGTATTCTTCTTCCAAATCAGGCATGAAAGACTTACTGTTTTTTGCGAAATTCAGCTGATCACAATTTGCACATGGAATGGAAGGAGTGTCTTTGATTTGTTTCATGTAGGTCTGTATTGCATCTTTCTTTAGCAAGGAAGTATGGGTAGAAAGTGTTTGCTGGTTTTCATTCGTAGTAGTGCATGATGTTGCTTCTAGCCCATGAAATGTAATTTTTCCTCTCGGATAGTTGCATGACCATTGTGGGATATGCAACCATACTTGTTTCTGTTGTGTTATGCACGAACACATTTTTTTAGATTGTGATATGTCAATTTATCTCTAAAAGGAAGCGTAGCAATGCATTTTTTTCTCTTGCGCATGACCTTTTTCAAGTTGTGGTAACTTAGTCTATGTTTCTTGTTCAAGGATAGGATGACCTGATGGAAATTGGGATGAATTCCACTCTGATTAAATAGCATGCGACGCTTATGCACATTCGATGTAGTTTGGATGGCATTGACACTGGACACTGGAACGATAGTATTTCCTATACCACCAATGTTTTTTTCTCTCTTACGTATGAAATTTTTCAGGTTGTGATAACTTAGTCTATGTTTTTTGTTTAATCCCTATATAGCCTCATCACAACTGGGACGAATTTCACGCATGAATTTTTTGAAGTTGTGATAACTTAGCCTACGTTTTTTGTTTAAGCCCTGTATGGCCTTATTGCAGCTGGGAGGAGTTTCATTCTCATTAAAAAGCATGCCACGTGTATGCAGATTCGATGCGGTTTGGGTGGCATGGACATTCAACCCTGAACCACTGATATGTCCAAGAAAAGGTTGATAATGGATATGTGTGGTATCTGTTTTCAATGAGAGAATGTCAATTTTTCGATCGTAATTTGAATCAATAGACCAGGAACGGACAGTGCCATCTGGTAGTGTTGACCAGACCTGGATATTTACTCCGAATATGATAGATAGCCATTGCAAACAAAATCTGCAACCCTCCACATTTCCTTTTTCATATGGCAGCGCCATGTTTACAAGGTATTCTTTCCAACTTGCAATTGCCGACATATTTTCTAGGAGATATGGCGAAAGGTGTTGATGCAAGCAACTAAAATCCTGTTGGTTGCCGCCTATAATTGCATTGCAAAAGGACTGTACTGTGTAAAGCCACAATGACTGCACATCAAACTCTGTTGCTACCAAACAACAAATTGCATTGAATAGACTATATCCACAACTAGATACAACAATTGTTGCTAGCTGCAAACCATAACAGTCTATGCGATGCATAATCCGTTTCCACTGCGATTCAAGGTCTTTGCAAATGAGGGACAAGTAAATATGAGGTCCTCCAAGATTGCATATGGACAATTTTCTATACAGTAGTGGTTCATTATGACCACTGACAACATTGGCATCATGGAACAAGATGCAATATGGATTGTTACATGCAATTTTGTTGAATAGTAAATATCTTGTTTTTCTTGTCAATGACCATATTCCAATTGATATATTGAGCCACTTAGACAACCACCATATACAAAATGTATCTCCCCAAAGTCCCCTCTCATGTGCAGGCATAATTGGAGATGCAGACAACCACATCTTTGAAAAATACGTAGTGACATCATGTATTCCATGCAACTGCCGAAGAAAATCAAATTCCAGTTCGTATTCATACGACTCCAATGCCTCAACATCACCATTTTTTAAACTACTCAAGAAATAATCTATCAATCCATTGCGCAGGTCGGTCGAGGAATAACCAAAATGCAGTAGAACCTGAAATGCATCGAAAATGATATCTCCTACAATATACGAGAATGCATCCAATTTAAAAAGCCCATTGCTATGCAACACCTCGTCAATGCTGCCATGCATAATGGAGTGTGTATCTATTTCATACGACTCAACATCTATTACTTGTTTCATCTTTTGAACTGTGATTTTGAAGTTGTTTCTTAGCTACTTTCAGTTTGTATGAAAACAGAGAAAAGGGGAAAAAAGAATAAAACGAAAAAAAAAGTAAAATAGAAAACTACAAGTGCAGAACTGTGTACCAATCCCGGTATGTATCCTTTAACCTTCTTCTAGTCAAATTCAATTCCCCCTAGTCGCCACAGCAGATGACAAGAAAACAAACCTACACTGAAAAGTGAAGCAAATAGAAGAAACAACACAAATAAATAACACTATCAATTTGTTGAGCACAAAGACCGCTTTGAACCTATTCATGGTGGGCATCCTACAAGCTTCTTAGAAGCAGAAAAAGTTCTGGAAAATAGAAAGGACGGGACAAAGGAAACGGGTGGACACAATTTTTTGACCCACAAAATAAAAGCATTCCCTGTCTCTACACCCCGGCGGATGGTTCCCCCTTGTGACAACTCCGAATTCGTTTTCTAAACCCCTTTGCATTGCAATTTTCGAAATAGCTATGGCACAATATGCATATGAAGACGCATGGATTCCAGGAACAGAAAATGAGAGCACACAGAAACATGTTCTGGAGGCAGGGATTCCTACCATTGAAAAAGCTTGCCTAGAAGGTGCAAAACACCAGGTAGAAAAAAAGGAATAGCAACGAAACGATGGCACAAAAACTTACCCGTCAACCAGGGATGACAAGAGCTCAGCCCCAAAACTTGCAAACCGCAACAATAGGTCCAACAATTTGCAAAGTTGAAGAACAACAAACTAGTGAAAAACCACGAAGAGGTCCAACTGCAAGTGCAGGACCTCAACTTTGCAAAGTTGAATCAAACAAGAACAAGAAGCATGGAAAGAACCAACGAACAAGCATCAAACACTGAACCAGTGATGCTGATGGAGAACAATTTTTCATAATTTCACTGCAAACAACACCATAAAAAAGTGGAACGAAATTGTATTGAAAAACATCTGTACAATAAACATTTAAGGCTGCCAGGACTGCTAGAACCATCGAAGGGCGTCACCCTGTGCAAACATTTAAGAAAAAATGCAGCGTGACAGGCCCGTTTACGCAAGCAACAATGACAAAGACTCTCGAAGCACACAACAATAAAGAAAGAATCACACATAGTAATAGCAATAAAAAAATAATAATATTACCTCAAATCAGATCGCTTCGAACAGTAGAGAGGACAAACTTTAGATATGATAGCATATCAAACATTGGGATAAATTTAGCTAGCAGAAAATGCTAAGACAAACTAATGCTAGCATTAATCAACCTTCAAGCAATGCATAAGAAAATATATTATTCAAAACGGTTCATATACGATCAAAAAGTTTGGATATGCTAACATATAAAACATTGAGAATAGCGAAGCCGACAATAAGACCTCAAAGTTGTTATCCAAGCAGATCATGACATCTATGGTACTTTTTATTATATAAAAATCAATGTTTTTAGTTTCCTAGTTCCAACAATAGATATTATGCAAATATTTGGGGTAAAAGGACAAACTAATACGAAGTCAACGAATTATCGATTACTATAATCCCTCTATGCTTACGATAGGGACTAATAATAATAATAATAATAAATAATGAAATTTTTTACAAGTACAAAAAGTTAGATATAATTTGGAAATGGTAACAAGGTAGAGGTAGTGGGGATATTGCAAAGAATCAACGTACCACTCCAACATGACATCCTCAAGTTGTTACTATAGTAGGAGAATCGATTTTCACGACAAACTCAATGGTAGGAAAAATAATAACAACGACCATAATATAAATATTATTCAAAAATAAAAACAACGACCATAATATAAATATTATTCAAAAATAAAAACAACGACCATAATAGAAATAAAATATTATTCATTTTGAAGAGTAATAAACAAGTCTTTTTATGGGGTCCTCTCGATGCTTCCGTGAAGGGGGAGGGTGTATCACGTGATGAACAATTCTCTCTTGTGCCTTCACGTGGCCAAGTCAGACCCATAAAAACTATTTGTTTCTTTACTTGATATACACATAAGAGTATACTATGTAATACAATCATTTTATGTATGGTTTTTCCTTTTTATTTAGTTTTTTTAATATACTTTTTTATTTTGTAAATTATTTTAAAAATTTAAATATAATTTTAAAAATTTGTTGATGAAAAAACCATATTTTATAGAAATAAAAATAATAGAAAAACATAATTGAGTAAGCATATTTTATAAAAGTAATCATGATTATATATATATATGTTTGTTTATAATATTCGTACAAGTGGTATGGTAGACTATGATATATATCTCCTAAGCAGCCTTGCTATAAAAGAAACCATATTTTATAGAAGTAGAAATACTATAAAGTAAAACGTGCCTAATAATTTTCGTGACAATATATTTTTAAATCTTATAATGTTAAAGTCCTCGAAAATGTTAATAACTATTCGTACATTTACTTAATAAGGAATCTTCTCACATATAGGATTTGAGTTAATGTTCAGGTCATTCAAATCAATTGAAATTTTTTTAAAGGAAAAATATATTAAAAATAAATCTTAATACATTTTTAGTATAAGTAAATCAAAGTTATAAAGACTTCAACTATTATAAGGTTATATAAAGAAATATTTAAATTTTGTTAATTGGGTTTAGTTTGGATGGATGTGATGAATGATTATTATTTTCTTCATCCAGGTTCAATTTCCATAAATGACATGTTAAGCTTATAATGAGTATGTTGTATTGACTTCGAGCCTACATGTAATGGAAAGTTGTCTTTGATTCGATTAAATAGCAATGCGACTCATTTTTCACGGAAACAATGATTTTTTTTTTTTCTCAAG
The DNA here is from genome assembly GCA_010110895.2 of Picea sitchensis. Classification (NCBI taxonomy): domain Eukaryota; kingdom Viridiplantae; phylum Streptophyta; class Pinopsida; order Pinales; family Pinaceae; genus Picea; species Picea sitchensis. Next base: position 33,387 of record SNQJ01S0067718.1, on the reverse strand, counting down.
AATTTGCTTAAATATTCTCATCAACATATGAAAATTCTAGAACTTTTATGAATATATTAACATTCATATTTTTTCCATTTAGTATTGGCGTTGTCTAACTGTTTTACGTTTTGTTTTTTTCATCGAAATTCGACAACATAAATCTGCACGAAATCACAATTTCCTGTTATTTAAATTGCATTTCTAAATACAAAAATGGATTCAATGTATTGAAAAACCCCTATAACATTCGAATTATACAAAATTAATCACTCAAATATACATATCCAACAATTTTTTATGAAATTTCAAATATAATTAAATAAAAAACATCCCGAAAAAAAAACCAAAACATAAAACAATTAAATTACAACTTTAAAATTTGATAATAAAAACCCTATTATGATAGGAAAAAGGATAATGCCTTTTGAGCTTTATGTATCTCCATCATCGTGCTTGAAACTTCTCAACAACATACGTCACACAATTTACATAATTATACTAATCCCACTTATTATTCCTTCCTTCCCATGTGAAGCATTTTGTAATCAAAATCTTATTAAAAATATTTTAACAAGATATGAAAGGGTAGTAAATTTGTTCCTCATTTA
>SNQJ01S0067718.1:9457-19609 GCA_010110895.2 Picea sitchensis | reverse complement strand
CCTCACTAAGTCTTTATAAGGATATGGAAGGTTGATTCATTTTATTAGCTATTTTTAAGGAGGTGGAGGATTGACCTAGAATGAGACCTTTGAAATATTTACAAGAATGTTCCCTACAACCCAATGATCCTCGTTACCCCCCCATGACTAGGGGTAACTAGAGGATATCATGTCTCGTAGTCGGCCATGGAGAACATGGTACCGACCATGATGATGATCAACATGTCCATAGATGGAAGCCCAACGACACCCCTCATTCACCTTTATATATACATGTCAACCAAGGCTCATCACATCCAAGAAACCTAGACTATGGGATATGGTAATACATCCTCACCATGAGGTATGTTAGTCCTTCTTTCATGAAAAGTTTTGTGCTTAGTTTGTTGGGCATGCGAATGAGGATCTTTGTTTGAAGTTGGAAAATGGATCATTGGTTTGGGAAATTGTGTCAATTGCCTTGTTTCACCTTGGTGTCCGACTTCTATGCCCTAGTCCCATGTTTTCACCACCCAGGGAAAATGGGTACTACTGGGGGGGCCTCATAAGGATAATGTTTCGTTCCCCAGCATACTTACACTTTCCATCCTAGAGCCTCTCATAGTGTACTAAAATTCAGTAATGGGTCATGGTCCATTCTCTCATGAGAACATGGGATGAAGGTCCACAGGTTGATTGCAACTGCTAATAAAAGAAAAAGAAAAAGAAAATGATGATAAAGAAAGGAAGGAATGATAGAAAAGGATTAAAAAAATCCAATCCAAACTTGAGCTCTACCCTTTCAGTGCTCACCCCGTTCCCAAAATAACAATGCTATAAATTGAAACCTTATAAAAGGGGACTTGCAAATGTGATAAAATGGACTAGTAATATGGATGAATAAGGGGGATTGGAAAAAATAGCGGCTAAGAATGAGGTAATTCAAGAGAAAGTGCACCCTCCACAAAGACTCTAATAGAAATGGATTAAATGACACCATAAGCCATGAAGTAATCCCTAAAACCATATCACTATCACACTTAATCTTGAAGGGTTTCTTTATTTCCTGCTTCCCTTTGGACCTATCCCTCTACATGGGTTATTTTATTTCCTATCTATGTGGCACACCTAATAGGGTTGGACAAAGTCTCTCCCATACTTAAACTTGGAAACTCACATGGGGTCCTGGGATGGTGTGATGCTTTAAGGGGATACTGAGGAGAATTGTATTACATGGATTATATCTTAATTTACAACTTACTTTGGATGCTTTAAGGATTAATGCTTCTTACGAACCTTGGCTAACCATGGTTTATGCTTTGATTTGTCTTGGATGGCCCTGCCATGTTTCTTTGAGGGATGCCCTGGGCTTGTACCCAAGACATTGTACCTTTATTGTAGGACTATGGCATCTGTGATGGAGAGAAGTGSGTCATCCAGTGACTCACCACCCTTAAACATAGGCTCTCACACCTTTGGAACCATGAACACTGGATATATGGGCTTGGTAGGAGGAGATTCAGTCATGATGACACACATATGAGAGGTAAGCCCATAGGATGGGCAGAGTACCCCAGAGCTTATTTTTCACCAAGATCAGGGATGTTGCAATAATAGAAAATCATAGGCATGGATGAGATGAGTTGCAACTCCCCATGTCCTAGACGCAACACCTGGATCTTGGACACTGGCCCTATTTGGGTGATGAAGTCGCTTTCTAAGGTATGATGCAACTAGGGTTTGGTGACTTCTTGGGGTATTGATGATTCATGGCATGACGTTTGGTGAGGAGAGACATCATTTTCTCCCAAAATGCTTCATATTGATGCCATGTGGTCTTTGGAGGCCTCCTTATTTCCCAAGAGGGATCGATGTCTCACATGTGTGGGTTATTATGATGTATTTTACATTTATTACAATTTGTAGAGGTTAAATGAGGGTTCGACACCACTTAAGTTGAACATTTGTTATGTTATGTGGACAAATATGTGAGGATAACCTCATATAAAAAATGATAACCCTCACTTTAATTTTTTCATCAACATTCCTTCACCATTATGAGGTCCTACTTYTGATTTTTTCKCCCTTTTTGRGTAACTAGTCTTTCTCTCTCATGCACTATGCTTGGAAAGGATTTTTTTTGGATGGTGGACTGATTTTGGATGGATATTTTTGAAATTAGGGTTGAATTCTCTTGGTTTCTTGGATGAAGTGAGTAAATTTATGCAATTCTTGTTTATGCTATTGATGTTTATGGTGAAATTACTATTTTGTTGCAAGAAGTATTGTTTATTGAAACCCTAAGAGAGGAACATAAGTGCTTCTTCCTATCACAAGGTTATATTTGTGTAGTTGAATCTACAAGAAGGGAGAAATGATATCTATGGCCCAAATGTGCTTACACCCTACATATCCTTCTCTTCAAGATCTAAAACCTAAGGCCCAAACGTGCTTGCACCTTAGGGTTTATATCCCACCACTTGCTTTCAAGTGGATCAACCTTCAAGCTTAGATGCATTGGAAGACTCCATAGCCCTAGAAAGGCACTAATCTTGAAGCAACTCTTGTGGTGAATTGATTGATAAAACCTCTCTCTCAAAACTCTCAATCATTTTCCTAACTAATCTAACTCTAACCCTAGAAAACTCACTATATTACTTATTGTTATAAATGTTTTCTACAACTATATAAAACTGCATTAATTTGTTGCATACACTCATCTAAAGGCGACTTAACTCTCTCAGAAATTTCCTCTAACAATTGGATAATATTCTATTGGTTATATGCTATTTTTTCATGGTAAATTGTGGTATATCTTAGCACTTTATCTTGTTGTTGTTGCAAAATACTTATTGTTGTTATAATATCGGTTTACTGCTGCAATTTGCAACAAACATATAAATCTAACTTGTCTAGTGTCTAGAAGAGGTCATTATTGCATATTGTGGCTTGGAAGTTGTTACATATATGTTGAAAAGAGTTCTTGTTCTGGGCAGGTACAACAAACTACTTCACAACCTCTTCCATTCCTTGACCTAGAACAATGGTGATTGTTACCAACCATTCAATGATCAAGATGGGGGGTGGTAGGATTGGCTACTAAAATTTCTATATGATCCCTTGAGGTCACCAGATAAGACTCCTTTGTAGTGGACCTCTTCCATCACTAAAACAAGGGAATATCCTACTATGGTGACGGTGGTAGTTTCTTCCATGGTTATGCAATATTTGGGGATCTTGTGGAGGGATTTTCATAAGTACAAATCCTATGATAACAATCCCATCTCCTTATAAACCCTTAGGTTACAAAGAGGTAGTCATTTAGTATCAATACATCCTTCTTGTAAGGGTCTAGTAAGGAGATAAAAAATCATCATGAGTGAATAATTCAAGAAATAAGGTTCTAAAAGACTTGGTCAAGAATGCCCATCCACATGAATATGAGTCATTGATAATTTCTCCACTTGAATAATCCATTGATGTACGAGTAATTGAAGAGAAGATTTTTGAAGAGGGTTACAAACCCCTTGAAGAGGAGAAAGAATCACCTCATGATTCCATTAAAGAAAACAAAGATTTTATTGAAGAATGAGAACTTGAAAGGGTGAATCATGAAGAATATCACCAAATACACGAACATGAGTTGCCTTGTGAATATGTCAAAGAATAACACCTTGATGAAATACACCTTGTTGAATACCTGGTCCACGAAGAGGATCCTCATGAAGATGAAGTGCTACTATTTTCTCCTCCATTTGATGAAGTCATCCAATCTTCCATTCCTTCCGCACATGGAGAAAAGAAAATGGTATGTTATACTCCTTTCCAATTTTTCGATGTTGTTGCATTTCATGAATGGGAAAGTGAAGATGTGCTAGAGGAACCCTTGTATGCACTAAAACCCTCATGTTAGAAAGAAGGTGATGACGTGATTGAGAATATTGATGATTTTATACATGTTGGGAGACGTAAATGGGATGTGATTTGTATTGGTCTTCATGAAGATCCCATTTATGAAATTGAAGGTCATTTTCAACTGTTTCGTTTAGAACAACCATATGTGATTGCTATTGATGCAAATTTTTGGCAACATGAAGATGACATGATTACATATTTGTTCCAATCACCCAAGGATGACTTATTGCAACGATCTCATGATGATTTATTCTCATATCCTGGAGGTTTTGATACATATCCTTTTGAGCACTTGGATTTATTCTACGAAGAATATTTTCAACCACCTTTGTGCTCTAAATTTGATGAGGGTAAGGACACGATTGACCCAGATCATTATTTTTGTGATGAGAGTTTCTATCCTTTTCCATTTTCATCTTGCTATTCCTCTATAGATATGGTTGGGAGTTTCCCTCTTGGTAGTCATTTTCCTATAGGGAAGAGTTGTTTTCAACCTATGGTTTGTTGTAGGCATTTTCAATTTCACACACAAGGCTAATAAGCCTTGGGTTGGGCATATTTTGTTTTCTTTAGATATGGTTTCATCCCTTACCTTGCACTCTCTTTTACCATAGAAAACCTTAGACTCTTCCTTAGATTAATTTTCATCCCTTCTCCTTGATATTCAAGTAATGGCTTTGTATCTAGGGCTGAGGATCTCCCTTTGTCTGATTCGATTTGCCTTGTCCTGGGATGGATGAGGTAGGATTGTGGTGATACCTCCTCGCACGACTTTGTCCCTCCCTCCCGCTTCCATGAGTTGGATTTTATGACTAGTTATGGTATGGTGTATGTCACAATTCATGATCTTTTTGTGCTTGACTTATCCTTGTTTTGGTTCATGATAAAGCACATGGGTAGATATTCTGATACAATGCTAGGATTGTTTCACTGGTCTTATGATTATACCTAGCATTTCAACTAACATATATTATTGTAGGATAGGTAGGGAATCATGCATTCATTATAGTATAGGCTTGCATATTCTTTCATATGTTGCATGCTCATTTGTGTATAATGAATACATGTTAGGAAAATTCACTTTATCATTGATTATTGTTGCCTTATCATTTCGTATCTTAGTGATTTTTTTTTCTTTTCAGCATGGTTTTGGATTTTTCACTAATGTCGGTGGATCACATCCACCGATAGATACTTCGTAATGGTGATATCATTTGAGGTGGTTGAAGGATTGCATGTCTTGGACAACCAGATATGTTGAGGTTCTCATGATCTCTACAGTGAACACATGTCCCCATGTTGGAGCCAAATGTTACCCCCCCATGCCTAGGGGTAACTGGAGGAGATCGTGTCTCGTGGCCCACCATGGAGAAAATGATTCTGACCACGATGATGATCAACATGTCCACAGATGGTAGCCTAACATCCCCTTCATTCACCTTTACAACTACAGGTCAACCAATGGTCATCACATCCAAGCAATCTAAAGTATGGGAGATGGTAAGCCATCGTCACCATGAGGTATGTTTGTCTTTTTTTCATGAAAAGTGTTGTGCTTAATTTGTTTGGAATGAGGATGAGGATATTTGGTTAAAGTTGGATAATGGATCACTAGTTTGGGAAATTGTGTCAATTGCCTTGTTTCACCTTAGTGGTCAGCTTCTATGCCCTAGTCTCGTGTTTTTATCACCCAGGGAAAATGGGTAGTACATGGGGGGCCTACACACGGGTAATATTACGTTCCCCACCATACTTAACACTTTCCATCCTGGAGCCTCTCATAGTGTACTGAAATTCAGTAATGGGCCATGGTCCATTCTCTCATGAGAAGAGGGGATGAAGGCCCAAAGGTTGATTGCAACTGCTAATAAAAGAATAAAAAAATGATGCTAAAGAAAGAAAGGAATGATAGAAAACTACTAACAAAATCCATTCCAAACTTGAGCTCTACCCTTTCATTGCTCATCTCGGTCCCAAAATAGCAATGATGCAGCTTGAAACCTTATAAAATGGGACTTGAAAATGTGATAAAGTGGACTAGTAAGATGGATGAATAAGGGGGATTGGAAAAAATAGTGCCTAAGAATGAGGTAAACCAAGAGGAAGTGCACCTTCCATAAAGGCACTCATATAAATGGATTAAATGACACCATAATCCATGAAGTAATCCCTAAAACTATATCACTATCGCACTTACTCTTGAAGGGTTTATTTATTTCCTTCTTACGTTAGGACCTATCCCTCCACCTGGGTTATTTTATTTCTTGTCTAGGTGGCACACCTAATAGGGTTGGATGGAGCCCCTCCCTTACTTAAACTTGGCAACTCACATGGGGTCCTGGGATAGTGTGATGCTTGAAGGGGATATTGAGGTGAATTGTGTTACATGTCTTATATCTTAAGTTACAAATTACTTTGCATTCTTTAAGGATCGATGTTTCTTATGAACCTTAACTAGCCACTTTTTATGCTTTGATTTGTTTTGGATGGCCCTGAAGAATGACATGGTTCTTTGAGGGACATTATGGGATTGTAACCATGATGTTGTGCCTTTATTGCATGACTATGGCACACGTGATGGAGAGCAGTGGGTTATCTAGTGACTCACCACCCATAAAAATTGACTCTCACATCCTTGGAACCCATAATGATGGACATATGGGTTTGGCAGGAGCAGATTCAGTCACGATGGCACTGAGATGGGATGGAAGACCATAGGTTGGGTAGAGTACCCCAAAGATTAATTTTCTCTAGGATCAAGGACGTTGCAACAACAAAAAATTAGAGACATGGTAGAGATGAGATGCAACTCCCCGGGGCTTGGACATAGCACCTGTATATTGAACGCTAACCCTATTTTGGTGATGGAATCACCTTCTAGGGTATGGAACAACTAGGGTTTGGTGACTTCATGGGGTACTGATGATTCATGGCTTGAAATTTGGTGAGGAAAGACATCAATTTATCCCATACTTCTCTGGATTGATGCCATGTAGCCTTTGGAGGCCTCCTTCTTTCCCAAGAGGGCTTGACATCTCACACGTGTGGACTATTAGGATGTATTTTTCATTTATTACAATTTGTAGAGGTTAAATGAGGGTTCGACCCCACTTAAGTTGAACATTTGTTATGTTATGTGGAAAAATGTTTGAAGGTAGCCTCATATAAAAAGGCTAACCCTCACTTTAATTTTTTCATCATCATTCCCTCACCACTACTTCTGAATTTTTTTCCCTTTTGGGGTAACTAATCTTTATCTCTCATGTGCTATGCCTTGAAAGGATATTTTGTGGATGGTTGGAAGCTTTTGGATGAATATTTCTGAAATTAGGGGTGAATGCTCTTGGTTTCTTGGATGAAGTAAGTAAATTTATGCAATTCTTGCTTATGGTATTGAGGTTTATGGTGAAATTGCTATTTTGTTGCAAGAAGTCTTTTTAATTGAAACCTTAATAGAGGAACACAAGTGCTTCTTCCTCTCACAAGGTTATATTTTTCTAAAATTGGTTAATTGTACTTGCTAGGGTTAGAACCCTAAATCCCTAAAGTGCTATAACTTTAGGATTTTATCCATAGACATTTGATATTTGACCTAGTTGAAGCTACAAGAAGGAAGAAACAATATCTAGGGCCCAAATGTGCTTGCACCATAGATATCCTTCTCTTCAAGATCTAAAACCTAAGGCCCAAATGTTCTTGCACCTTAGGGTTTAGATCCTACCTCTTGGTTTCAAGTGGATCAACCTTCAAGCTTTGATGCATTGGAGGACTCCATATCCCTAGAAAGGCACTAATATTGAAGAAACTCTTGTGGTGAATTTATTGATAAAACCTCTCTCTCAAAACCTTCAAGCATTCTACTAACTAAACTAACTCTAACCCTAGCAAACTCACCATATTACCTGCTACTATTATAAAAGTTTTCTAAAACCATATAAAACTGCATTGATTTATTTCATACACTCATATAAATGTGTCTTAACTCACTCATAATTTTCCTCTAACAATTGGATAATATTCTATTGGTTATATGCTAAATTTTCATGGTCAATTGTGGTATTTCTGAGCACTTTATCTTGCCACTGTTGCAAAATACTTATTGCTTTCATAGTATTGGTTTACTGTTGCAATTTGCAACAACCATAGAAATATAACTTGTCTAGTGTTTAGAAGAGGTCATTATTGCATATTGTGGGTTAGAATTTGTTATATATACGCTGCAAAGTGTTCTTGTTTCATACGGGTACAACACAATACTTCACAACCTATTCCATTCCTTGACCTAGACCAACCATTTGGTGATCAAGATAGGGGGCGGTAGGATTGGCTACTAAACTTGATGTTTGATCCCTTATGTCACCATGGAAGACTCCCTTGTGGTGGACCTCTTACATTACTAAAATGAGGGAATACCCTACTAAGGTTACAATGGTAGTTTCTTCCATAGTTACGCAAGATTTCAGGATCTTGTGGAGGGATTTTCACAAGTACAAATCATGCGATAACAATCCCATCTCCTTAGAAACCCTTAGGTTACAAAGAGGTAGTCATTGAGTATGAATACTTCTTTCTTGTAAGGGTCTAGTAAGGAGCTAAAAAACCATCATGACTGAATACTTCAAAAAATAAGGTGCCAAAAGACCCTATTGAGCATTAGGGTAAATGTTTTCAATAAGGCTTTGGAAAGCCATCATACGTGAATAATTTGTGCCTCAAGAATTGTCCTAATTAACCTTGATCTAATGAAAAGTAATATTCTCAAATGAAATCCCTACAAAGAAACTTATTTTCAAATCAAATCCATACAAGGTATTTTGTAAGCGGGTTTATATGTTGCATGATTTTTCTTAAACTTTTGGAAAAAATGTAGCTTGTGATATATATAAATATGTAAAATAACAAGGCTACAACCACCATTATGTGATGTACCTAGATGCCTCCCTTGGACATTAGGGAACTTCATATGAAATTATTTTGTCAAATAACCAATTGTTTTCTTAATTCAAACTCTAACAAAAATATAACATAATTTATATGTAACAGAAATAACATTGCATATTTCAAATTCATTCATCAAAATATTGCAACTAGAAAGCATTCAATAGTTAGATAAGCATGGACACTTATTTATAAATGAGTGCAAATCCATTAAACTAATTATTAAGGAGCAATTCATTATTCAATTATAGGAATCAACTACAGATTCTACCTCCATGCTAGAACATGTTACTATTAGGGTGAATGAAACTCCTATGGGACTTGAATCTCACTTAACCCAACCTAATTTCTCTCATAACATAGACAATCTTCTCACGTTTGAACACTTCATTCCATTAGCTATCCATCAGTGGACCATGGAATATTATTTTCTTTTACAACATAAGGAAGATATTCTCTTTCTCTACTTGATCCAGGTGGATCTCAATGGCCATCCACCTTTTCCATTGAATCAACATTTCAATCCTATGGTTTTGATAAACCATGATATTCACCCTTTTGATGGGGAATGGAATGTAATTCCATATTCATTTGTTACTTACTGACATCATTTAATGATTTCCTAGTGGTCTTATGTACATGCCTATAACTGATCCAGGAGGATATAGGAATGCTCACAAAGGTCTAGGAGGATCCATAATGCTCACAAAGGTCTAAGAGGATCCAAAAAAGATCATAATTTAACCATATCGAATTCTCTAGAAAACTAGATCATTGTGTAGAGCTTGACGATATATTTCCGATGACACAAAAATTGCGTCAAACGAAATTCGTATGCAAAAGTTATGATCGATCAAAGTTCAAGTCAAACAGGGAAAAAGTCAAAGTCAAAAAGTTAAGGTGACATGTGTCACCACTGGAAGGGTGACACGTGGCATGACATACATATGTACAGTGTTGATGTGGTAACACCATGGAGTGCCACATGAAACACTATACGACTGACTCAGAAGGTGACAAAGCATATCATACAGATGGGTTGGCACCAATTATATATTGACATGTGGAACATGTAGACCAATAAGAGACTGTCCTGTGGTAGTATCTCATTGGCCTTGTATGGTTAATGTTTATCAAAAAATATAGGGGTCAACGAGGGTCGAACATGTGACCTCCCATAACCTTACCAAACAACCTTTTCCATTACGCCATCACATTGATTCTTAACCATATGGGGTACATATTATATTTAAAGTTGTATAATAGTTGTAACGGGTGGAAAAAGGGAATGCATTGAAATGTTATTGTGTGCCATATCCC
>SNQJ01S0067717.1:0-35299 GCA_010110895.2 Picea sitchensis | reverse complement strand
CAAAATAAATTATTTAAATAATAAATTTAATGGAGAAATTAGAAGTGGGTTAACCCTAAAATAAGGAAAGTGGGCAAAGTGACCTAGAAGATTTTTTTAAGGAAGCTACTTGGAGAGTATAAATAAGAGGTAAGGATCTCTCATTTTAGAAATACTTGAGAATATTGAATACCTATAGGTGTTTGAGGTAACCAAAGGATATCTAAGCCGAATTTATGAGGAAAGGTGAAGAAAAGAAGGCCGAAATTCAAGGAAGGACAAATTCTTTTGATGATGCTTTCTAAGGTATGTTATTTACATGTCATCTCACCATTTTTGCAAAAACTTTTTTTCCTAGAATTATTCAGACTGTGAAACTGATATGCCATTGAGGAAACATATCCAAGTATCTGTGGTGAAAAATTAAGCTTGTGGGTCATTATATTTTTGGAGTTACACTCCTTGGCAAATAGGGTTTATGGCTAGTCCTGAAACTAGTCAAAAACAGGTGTTTCGGGTAAAAACATCATAACTTCTTCATAACAGATCAAAATTAAGTAAGACCAAATTTGTTGGTTAGAGTACAGTTTATAGTACGGTGTGTAATAGTTTCTGATTGATTCAAAAAATATTCCATGTGGACCTGTCCACAGATTATCGAATTTTTTGTGCTTTCCTTTGTCCTCATTTCTCGCGTCCCATCTCAACACTAGATCATCCAACTGAAAATCCTCTGGCTTAGAACGTTTTTCAAAGGATTTATTCATCCTTTACTAGTGGAGTTGTGATCAATTTCACACTTGTTCCCTCATCTGTTGTGTGTGAACCAACTGATTTATTCTTCTTTGCATGTCATTTGGCTCGGCCTCCTACTCTTACAGTAGCTTTCTGACGGGAAACCCCAGTGTGGTAGGGAAAATTTCATCCATGCCGTATATGATCTGAAAATATAACGTTGAGATGGAATTCTTGGTGGTAACCCGATCTTCCCACAATGCATAGATAAGATTTTTATGCCAAGCTTTCTTATTGTCTTGTAGGAGTCTTTTGATGATCCTAGTCATGCTATTATTTGATGATTCTGCTAACCCGTTTCCTTGTGGGTAGTATGTTGTAGAATTCCCCAAGGTTATGTTGTAATCCTGACAAAAATTCTCCATCTTCTTAGACTTGAATGCGGTCGTGTTGTCTATTATGATCTTGATGGGGCATGCGAATCTTGACAAGAGGTTTGTCTCAAGAAATTGGATAATGACTGCGTTGGTAGCTTTCTTCGTGGGGATCGATTCTATCCATTTCGTGAAGTAGTCAGTGGACGTGAGTATCCATTTGTGTTGAGTTCAGGATGGCAGATTTATTTCCCCTATGAAATCCAAACCCAACTACATGAGCAGTGCTTCGACTAAGATTGTCTTTAGTGGCAAGGGCTGCATCTTTCTTCTTCCGTCAAAAATCTAACACTCATGGAAATTAGACACTTCTTTGAACACGTCTACAAAAATTGTAGGCCAATAGTAAAATTCTCTCAGGATTTTGTGCATGGTGGTTTTCCAGTAGTGGTTCCCTCTGCAAACAACTCAACAATATTCCCCAAGATCCTTCCAGTAGAGTGAGTTATCCAGGATGCAGATCTTAACTACTTTAATATTTAGAAATCTGGCCTTGGTATTACTTACACTCAGAGGGGTCTAGAGATTCTTCAACACATATATGATGTCCGCATACCACGACAAATCGATGAACTTATGAGACACTTGCATAGTCATTTCTTCCTGAGGAGTCTCTGACAGATCAATAATGAAATTGATTTCCACAACGTCACAGTCTGACTGTGCCATTAGCTTCGCAAGGCCCAAACCCTTAATTCGTTTTGTAGGCTTAATATCTAGGTCATATTCCAGCATGGCTGCTATCCACTTACCTCTCCTCCCTTCAGGGTCGGGTTGCATCAAGATATCCTTAACTGAGTTGTTGGGCACATAAGAGATAGCGTGAGAGTGAAATATGTACATTTCAAACTGCTTCATATCCTTCACTAAGGCATACACTTTTTTATCCATAATGTCGTACCTTAGTGGAGCATCCCTCAGTGTCTAGATGAAATAGGCTATGGGCTTCTTGAAGTTCTGATCGTCTTTCTGCAAAAGTATGCCGACAGTCGTATGCTCTGAGGCAAATGAAAATAGGATGAAATATTTCATGAATTCTGCACTGGCTAGCACAGGGGCTATAGTCAGTGCCACCTTGATATCTTCAAATGAATTCTTGGCTTCCGGGTTCCACTTTATCTCGTTCCATTTTCTAAGCATGCAGGTGATATGTTTTGTAATTTCTTCCAGGTTTGGGATGAATCTCCTCAAGAAGTTTACATTTCCCAGGAAGGATTGCACTTCCTTCTTACTACGCAGGGTGTCAATTTTCAGGATTCCTTCAACCCTTCTCGAGTCTATATTAATTCCTTCTTTCGAGATAGTGTGCCCCAACGAATTCCTTTCTTCCATCTCGAGATGTTATTTCTTTGGATTTAGCAATATGTCGAACTTCTTGCACTTCTGGAAAACTTGCTTTAGATGCTCGAGGTGTTGTTCATCGGAGGCAGAGTATATCGTGACGTCATCTTGATAGATCACAATGAACTTGTCCTTTTCGCCAGAAAATTCTATGTCCATTACCCTCTAGAAAGTGGCACCAGTGTTCATCAGCCCGAAAGGCATCTTGGCATACATGAAAGTCCCCCATGGAGTCTTGAAAGCCATTTTTTCTCTGTCGTCTGGGTAGATCATGATTTGATTATACCCAGAAAAACCATCCAGCATGGACATCTTCTAGGACCCCGCCACCTTTTGCAGGATATAGTCCATTCTAGGGAGAGGGTAGTGGTCCTTTAAGGACACTTTGTTCAAGTTTCGTAAATCCACACACAGTCTTATTTCACCACTCTTCTTTCTTACAAGTACCAAATTAGCTACCCATTTCGAGAATCTTAAAGAAACAATAATATTAGCTTTCAACAATTTCTTTACCTCCTTTTTGATCATCGCCAGTAGTAGTGGATTTATCCGTCTTAGCTTCTGTTTGAAAGGCTTCTGGTTATCTTTGAGAGGGATGACATGTTGAATTACTTTAGTGTCATACACCTTCAAGTCATCATAGCTCCACTCAAAAACATCGGGGAAATTCTTCATGAGATTGATGTAGTCCTTCTTGACCTCTGGACTAAGTGTTTTTGACAATTTGATTATTTTTGGGTTCTCCTCAGTCCCAATGTTGCATTTTTCAACATCCTCATCGTTTGCAATGATCTTGGGATTTCTAGCCATCTCATTTTTGTCAAATAACTTTTCCAATGGAAATAGCCCCTTTGGGATGATGTTGTTCTTCAATTGTACTATGTCCCTTCCCACTATTTGGTTTTGAAAAGGGTCTTCATTACTGTGCACATCCACACTCTCTTCTTCACCGCAACAACACTCATCATTGATGTTTATGTTAGCAAAATCATCTCTCATTTGAAGAAATATCTCCACCTGCTTGTCATCCTCAAACACCTACCAATGTCTAATATTATCGGGCACTTTCGGCCTGTGTTTGAATTTGATCTTGTATTTTCTATTTAGGAATATGGGGATTTTAAAAACTGAGGCCGAGGTGGCCAATGCATCGACGATCTAATTTTTCTCCCTTGGGATAGCAGATAGATCATACTCTGAAAATTCTTCTAGGAGGTCCAACGCCAAATTTATGTACTCTCTCAGCCATGGGTGTTTGGACTGATATATGCCTTCGACCTGGTTTATGACCAGTTCAGAGTCTCTGCGCACTGTGATCCTCTTTGCACCTAATTATTTCAACACCTTCAAGCCCAGAATTAGTGCCTCATACTTGGCCATGTTGTTTGTGCATTTGAACGCGAGCTTGTATGAGTGCAGCTTTGTGCCCACATCAGGGGGGATTACCCATTCGTCGACACCTACTCCTTCCTTATTAACAGTGCCATCGAAATGCATGTTCCATATCTCATTTTTCGTGCGGTCTTTTGGGTCAACGCACTCTAATGCTTTCCGTGTGGTTTCCTCATCAGTTGTCATTATGGTTATCAGTTCTTCCTCTTCAAAACTCAGGTCATTGTAGAATATAGAGGAACCAACCTCAGTGTCAATGGAGTATATGGGATGGTTATTTGGCTGCGTCTTGCTTCTTACCATGTATTTCAACAACACTTCTCTATACAACTATCTATTCTGGACAAAGATAGGAATGGTGGCGTATGACATGTCCATTTCTAGGGTCCTCTTTAACTTCGCAGTCCACGACTTGGAAAACAACATGCCAAACTTAGGGGCTATGTCCACCATGACCATGTCCATCACCATGTTCTTCGAAGGAATTTGGGCCAATGACACAACCAAGTCCTTGATGAGACCCAAGCGCTTGACTTTTTTCGAATCAAAAGAGAAAAGTTTTTTATAGGGCCTTGTGATGTCCAAACCCAATTCATCCATGATTACCTTTGGCATGAGGTTGTGCAACGTGCTTGAATCAAGCATGGATTTATGCAGGGTCATCTCATGAACCTTCAGACTGACGTAGAATGGGGGGACGTCCTCAGTATCACTTGTATCTTCAACGCATAGACCAAACAAGATAGCAGGGTGATCATCTTGGAAATTCAAAGTATAGGGGATCCCTCCCATTTTTAGTATTTTAATAATTTGTTCCTGATATTCACCCTTTCTGATAAGTTTGTTAAAGGGGACATAGATTTTTATCTTGGCAATTTCATGCTCAAAGTTAAAGGGCGAACAGACCTTCTCTACCTCTTTTCCACCCACTTCTCGGCTTGCTTCTAACGTTTTCTTTGGGGCCTCCTCCTTTGACTTTTCCTTTTCAGTCGCATCCTAGGTCATGTTTTCTAGCCTTAGTCATCTTTTGGAAGGGGTTTCCACCGGATTTTTCCTTATGGGGTTTGTCTGTTGAGCTTTAGTGTGTGCCTCCTTGTTCCTAAGGTTATATTTCTTCTGAAACTGCATGATGGCATTCTGGTAACCCTTCATGAACTCTTTCATTTCCTAGGACAATGCATCATCTGTTTCCCTGAATCATGCATCATCTGTCTCCAACATAAAATTGTCATTTTGGATCATGTATCGATCATGTTCGCTCTTCGTTAAAAATACACACAGGTTTTTGTCGTCGCAACAATGCATTTGTTCTTTGAACATCTGATCGAAATATTTGTTTGCGTAATTTTTCTGGAATGGAGGCCTTATCTGTTGGTCTCCCTAGTCTCTCTTCTCCCTCTTTCGGATTTGGGGAGCTTGACCCCTCCTGAGTTTTTGATTTTTGGGTTGTGGGTCCTGCTATTCTCAGGAGACAGGTCTGTTTCCCACAGACATTCTCTCCATTATCTTCTCCATCGTTTTCATCATCAAATCAAACTTATCATCCGAGGACCGAGATGTCGATGGTTGTGCATCTCCTTGGGGCTTCTTATCGCCTCTGTTGAATCTCTATTTGATATTGCCCGACGCCATCATATTTACCTCGACTTCGATTATGTTGCTCATTATTGCATCTAGATTTGTTGATCTTCTTTCCCTCGACAACAAAGAGAAATCATTGTTGAAGGAGTCAGTGTATCACAACTGCGCAGCCCAAGGGGGTGGCTGGACTTATGGAGGAATCGAGTTATAAATCTTCATGAAACGGGCTGAGAATTCTTGCACCGTCTCCTCCGACGCCTTCTTCATATTATTATACTATGTTAACAAATGCAAAGGGTTCTTCTTGTCTCCCCATCTATTAATGAAAGGCATCTTGAACACAGCGAAGTCTCGAATGCTTGCATCTGGGAGGGATTTGAACCATTTCCTCACCTCCTCCAAAAGTATATGTGCGAACAACCTCATTTTCGCGTCTGCATGGTCCACCTCCTCTAGGTCGACAAAATCATTGAACCAATCTAGATGCTTCTGGGTTGAGTTCCCTTTAGCATCATAGACCTTAATATTCTGGCTGTAATTTTGGGTAAAATCATGCAGTTGGGCTGGCAAAATGAGGAGGGAGAATCTGGAAGCCATATCTCTAGGAGGGTTGGGGGTTTAAGGGATATTACTAGATATCAGGGCTTGGAATCTCTTTGGTTCGAAAACTATTTCATCCAAGCTATTTTCTGACTTAGACCTGAATAGGTTTTTCTTTGCATGCCATCTTTAGGTAAGGACATGCTTCTGTTAAGGTAATAGAACAGGTCCGGTGCTTACTCTTTAGTCCCGCACATAATTTTATCAGGGTCGTACATAGGCTCTGTAGGGTTTGGGTCACGGTTTTCTCTAGTATAGATCGTATTTAGAGCCAGGGTTCTTGAACTACACTACTTGATGCTACTGGTGTTTTCAACTTGAGTTGCCAAGGTAAAGGTTTTCAGCCAGTGTAGATGTTTGTCCCTCGGTTACCCTCAGGGGTCAAAACTGTAATGTTATTCATTCTCCCAGGTAAAATCTATTCAATTTCGTCCCCAACAATGGTGCCAGAATGTTAGCACTCTGTAAATATGCTCGCTTGATAAATAGATGTCAGAGGTAATGTTTTCAACCAACTTTGAGACTCAAAAATAGCCTTTCGAATATGGAGAGGGGTCTCTCAGGAGACACTGTCTCAGCGTGGGATATGGATTTAAATATGTTGGATAGATTTAACACCTTTTCATAATAAGTTTTGGTTTCATTGGCGCAAGATAGCAAGACTTCTAGCTATGGAGTCGATTTATGGAAATGATAGAAACAAATGACTCAATGATTGAACTTGAGAGGATTAAGGCTAAGAGAGCAACAATATTCAGTTTAAAATCATTGTGTGTGGCAAGGATAAAACACAAGAAGCAACTCGGAGCACCGTTGAGGATGAATTCGAAGTTAACTTTAGAGGAAATATGTTTTTTCTAAATGGCGCGAACAAGGGGCGCTGCCCAGTGAATCCTAGGTTCAAAAATTCATTTTGATTCAGACAGAAAAAGATATGAATAAAGAGAATAGGAAGTATGTACGCAGAGAGAGGAAACAATACATCCAACTGCTACAATTAGAATCTTTTCATCAAAGCTACAAGACTTTTTCATTAAGTTTCGATTGAACTCAAATTATGTTCAATAGACGTTGTCTATACTAATTTTGCCAACCAACCTAGCTTACATTGAAAATATCAAATATATAGGTGAGCGTGTCACTTGGGCTACCCTGATATTCTAACTAATATCTCTAAAAACTAGGAAACTGACTATTTGCGTTAAAAGACTCTTCGCATGACACTTTTCCAGAAATAGACAACAAATACATCTGGATACATCATGATTGTTTGTAATCTGCCACAGTGATTCAGTTATCGATCAGGTCTCATCATGAGAGAGTGATGTGTCAATGATTTCCTTCGATCAGATATCTTGAACGGATAAGTGTATGTCAGAGTCCCACTATCTATTGTGACTTTGATTTCTGTCGCGCACCTCTTTGTTGGGGGAGTGTGCATGGCAAGTGGTTGTTGACTTTCAGGGCCATTATCAAAATGACCAAATGTCTTAGGGTGATGTCTCCTTAAAAAATTTCAATATTTTATTTCTATTTTTGGACACATGAACGAGCTCAACTGATCTTGTTTCTTTTGTTCACTGGCAAGAGCTACGCAGGCTTTCTCCTCGGCCACTTCGTATTCCCTAGAATGCTCTGCATACCTTTCTTATGATAGCTGATGTGCTTCACGCAACTGTATGATTGTATCATGTGCCTCTCTGAGCTGTCTTTTGAGCCACATCATATTCCCTTTGCGACCTTGTGCTGCTGACACTTCAATGGTATTTGTCGCTAGCTTTTGTCTCAGCTCCCTGTTTTCCTGGTAAATTTCGGTGATAAATAGTTTCGCCTGCTTCAGCTACTGATATGGTTCTTGATCATCTGTACTCGTGACATTCATCCTCCTCATTATGATCCCACTTTCGCGGCTTGTACCTTCAACAGGTTCCAGCTGAACAATGCACATAAGTAATTTTTCAGCAACTGATCTTGCACGCGGCTCGTCTGGGACTCGAGTTTCCCCATATTCCTTATTCTTCTTTGGCCTGCCCCTTCTCCGATGTATCTGTTGTTGGGGATACATGGTTTCTAATATCTTTCCTTCCTTCACAGGTCTTTCCATTCTAGGTTCCGCACGATGTGATATCATCATTTCCACGGATAAAAAGAAAACTCCCTTTGTATCGTTGGGGATGCATGTCATGAGTGAGAATGAATCCCAGTGGATTTGGGGCTCAGGCCTAGTGATTTTGCCACTTCGCGCGCCATTCCTTATGTTTTGGGAGGTCACCATGGAGTGACCAGTATTTATCTTGTGCGTGGTGAATCCAGCAGATGCACAAGGCAGAAAATTTGATCAGCCCGAGCTTGAGAGAAAACCTACAAACAGTGTGTGGACCTGGTTTCATGAATAAAATGGGTGCAGAGCATCTGAAATTTATAACAGATTGGGAAGAAGGAGGAATCATTCCAAAAAACACAAAATTCATGGCGATTGGATGTTTCGAATTGAATTGCAGATTTTCCATAGCACATCCCCACGTGTAAAGTATAGGCAATAAGGGCTGCAAGGCATACATGATATGAACACCATGATTTTTCATTTCCTAGACCTTCATAATGAACTGATAATAGTTACTACACTTGACGATGCAACTTCCATTAACTACTTGAATCGACCTGGGGCATGTAGAAACTACCTTTTAATAGGACTCGACTCTCTGGGAACAACATACCCGTACCATTTACGCATGTTTCGACTCTGACATCCCTTCTCATTTCCAAGGGCCAACCGAGCACTTGCTGACTTCGACCCCTTCATTGTTACGTACCTGACTTCACATGTTTTGACACATGGGCCATAAATCGACTAAAACCGACTCTAATTGAAAGGAAAATGGTGGCGCTAACATATTGAACAATATAATATATGTGTACAACAAAAAAGATGCACAAAGTTGTTGAAGACATTTTTTTGTGTGTAAATCATTCCTAGAGGTGTATATGTATACGTACAACAATTGTGGATCTAGTTAGTTTCTTGAGATACTGTACTATGTATGTCCACAATTTTGTTACAAATGTTGCTTGGGTTGTGGAAAAGATCCTTTCTTTAACATATCTTTTCTTCATTATATTTTTGAACAACATAATCGGAAATTTCCCTTTATGCAATTATTGTTCCATTGAGGAAAATAAATCTGCATAGGTGTCGAACAATTGTAGCTGCACCATGGAACAATTTAATAGTTATCTAATATGTCTGATATATATGAGCATGTCAAAGCAAAGGAAAAAAAAAGGGTATGGAAAACAGTACCATTGCCTTGTCGTTGTCCGAGTTTCCATCTTTTATATGGAGAATATGATGCAAGCCAACTTTTCTTGCAAATGTGACAACTACACCAATGGTTCCAATTGGGTAAATGTCATTGTTCTCTGCAAACTAGTTGATTGTTGTGTCTGATACAAAATGATGTTTTGAGCAAACTGTGAGAACTTTTTCGACAACACTTGTTTCATTAAGCAATATAATTCGATCACAAACACCACGGTCATATACTGTTTTTGGTGCCCACATGGGTGTAGACCTATTGGAAAGTGTCGTGTAAATGGAAGGAAATTTGTAAAAAGGAGGTCTCAAGTTTGATTCTCACCCTGATTTACTTGTGCTCCATTCTTGCGAGCTGTGTGGAGCACCTGGGGTTATAGTGGTAGCCGACGGGGATCGAACCCATGTCACGTGAGTACGAGAACCACGAGTTTTCGATTCCCCCAATATACATANACAATATATTCTCTGCATGTTTTTGGACAAGTTGTGTAGGGATAGTCAGTGTAATTGTCATCATGGCTTCGTTGTTTGTCATGTATGCATGCATAATACATCTACTTCTATTTTCCTTATCTAAGTAGGTATTATACATGACCATTATGTCTCTGATGAAAAGTTGCTCAGTTCAGAGATTGTTCAAGCCTTCTATTGATAGTATATTGGGTGGTATAAGTTTAGACCTGGTAACATTTTTTTTTGACCAGGAAAAGTAAAGTGAATGGGAGTCTGTATATATATCATTTTTTTTTCATCAATGTACAAGTAGATGCACAATTTGGATAAAGTGTGCAGTTTAGAGTTTTGTAACCATACCTCTTAGTCTCTGGACCTTGCACTATGTTTGGAATTTCACTTGTACTTCTCGATAGTTATTGTGAACTAAAAACCATGTGTTGTAAATACCATAAACATATTTACCATGGCATAGTAGAATAAATAATTGAGGATATTTATTTCCTAAACATAGCAAGAGCATAATCTATGAATATTTACCTTTGATCGTGTTGTTTTGTTGATGTTTGCGATGATTGACTAGTCATGCCCATGTAACTTGTCCAACTTTTTCTAATGCAAACATATGTACATCAAACATGACAATAATTAAATATGCATACGCATTGTATATTGTTCATAATTGAAATGAATGTTCATTAAGCACATGCATTTTGTTTGATTTAGTATTACTGTTGGTATACCTTTTGGAAGATTGTACTATATCTTCCTCAATTGTGGCCATTAAGAATTCATCTTTTTGTTCAACTAGTCTATTTTTTTTCAATGTAGCAATGCAGAGAATACAATGGACAAGAAGCCGAGTTTCTATGTAGGAACACATGTAAAAAATATTGAATATAATTTTATTTATTTCAATGTAGCATCACAACAAATACAATTGACATGAAGATAAGTTAATATATAGGAATGCATGTAGTATCTACATATATAAAAAATGAGTTGCAAATCAGTAGAATAAATATACACAGAATAAATGAAATACGAAGCAATGGAATATGGAATATGGGTAGAAGCATGCACCTTTGTATGTATTCTTCTACATTTCTTATTAAGATTTATTTTTCTTGTCCAGTTATTATTTTTGTTTCAATGAAGGAATGTACAAAATACAATGAACATGAATGTAAGTTGGTATGTAACAAAAAACAAGGAATATTTACATATAGTAAACTAGAATCAAAGGAATAGAGTAACAGATAGTGTTAGAAGAATGTACCTTTGTTTTTCTTGATCCATTTATATGTCTATATAGAATTATTTCTATCCAAAATATATTACAAACTAGAAAAAAACTAAGAAGTAGGATGATTCTAGCTGAATAATTTGGTTTTGTGCAACAAGCTAGCCAGATATGCTTTGAGACATAGAAATATGATTTTGTAATATGCTTGATGTACATTTCATAANTCCAAAATATATTACAAACTAGAAAAAAACTAAGAAGTAGGATGATTCTAGCTGAATAATTTGGTTTTGTGCAACAAGCTAGCCAGATATGCTTTGAGACATAGAAATATGATTTTGTAATATGCTTGATGTACATTTCATAATTCAAGTACAATACAAATTGTATCGTGATCAGACCAGTATGTGTCTAAAATAAAGAGGTTGTATTGTGAAATGAGCAGATTTGACCATATATGGTCAATAAGTTCGTTTTGTACATGGTTTATCTTATCCAAAAGAAAACGGAGAATGTAATTGCACATGTAGTTTTCCAATTCTTTTGTTTTGGCATTATTTTGTAGCATGTCAATATTGAAGTCTCCTAGAATGATAATGGTTTCGTTCAGATGTAAATGTTTTAATGAATTTGAAACAACATTCAGTATGTTGGGAAATGTTTTAGAGATTCAATATTGCAATTTCTTATTCATGGAAGATTACTCTTTCCGGCACCATCTCAACATTGTTTTCTTCGAAATGCATATGCTCCAAAATTGTTACATGTTTTTTCACTAATATCATCAGTCCATGTGTAATGTAACTTGAGATGCAATTGTGATTTGGAAATTTCTTGTTTTGCATGAAAAATGTCATGTATGTATCGTGCAAGCACACAATATCAGATTGCATTGTATCTTATTAATTTAGTATATCATCCATATGTGCATGATGGATGCGTGTGTTAAGTGAGAGAATTGATACAGATGAGTTTGTTTGTATGATTGATAATCATATTGTAGATGCCATTTTGTGGTAGTCCTAAGGCATTGCATCTCAATATCAACTTTTTGTTTGACTTTGAAGTTATCTTTTGTAAGGGCGCTTAGAAAATACAAGTCTATGATTTTGACACGGGAAAACATTGTGTACACAAGTCCATGTATTCGAATTCTAGAAGGGTCAAAGGCAACACTATCAAGTGTTATCCCTTGTGATCTGTGGACTGTACGTGCACATGCAAGTTTAATTGGAAACTGTTTTTGAATCTTCAGTTGACCTGTCTTTTCCACTGTCGATACTGGTTTTGATATTTATAAGGTAGGTTTCCAATCGTATGCAGTGTTTGAATTATATAGATAAGCTAACTTGTTTGCTTGTCAATGGAAAATATGGGGGTCATGGAACTTAGTCCAGAGGAAATCATTTTTTTTTTGTTTTACTACACACTTTAAGTATTCCATCTGCACCATTCACCAAGCCATCATGTGAATCATAGTTGAAGAAATATATTTCAACTAGCATGTCTAATTCCAGGACAAGTTGCAAAGGCAAAGTGGTTGTATGTTGATGACATGGTACATTGCCATGGTTGTCTTCTTCAAGGTCAATTGAATTCATGATGATATCATCGTTAGGCATGAGCGATAGCATGTACCTGTTATGCATTGAAACATCCCTATTCTTGTAGAACATGTAAGGGAAGGTTGGGTCTGTTGGTGCAGGTCGCATGCACCTTGAATTGATATATCATAAGTCATCACATGTTTGGTTGTTTGTCCACATTCTATTTAGAATTGCAATAAATGTTTCATTTGTCTGGCGCATTGTAGTATGTAATTCAAATAATTTTATATTGTCTTTCCAAAAGTCACGCGTCACTGTTTTCATATTGATCGTAGGTTGTTCAAATATTAGAGAATATTGGATGGGTTGTGCCTAGTAAAGATACCCACAGAATATCATTTCAATGCCCCCAAAGTATTTGGTTTGCACATGTTTTATGTTTCTAGGTCGATTATCAATGGAATATAAGAAGAGACTTCCAATCAAATATGCCTCATCTATGAAGACAAGTTGTAGTTTGTCATAAATCTTAGAGAAGGTATCTAACATTTCCTTGTTGAGTGGAAGAAAATGTGACTTGTTAAAAGGAATTAAAAATGCAGAGTGGATTGTTGTTCCACCTGCATTATATGCAACTTTTTCTGTATATGCAACTATTAGTCCCTTTGGTTTCATAGAGTCAGTCGAATTGTTTGAATCATAGATTGAGATAAACATTTGGAATAGTGATTTCGTTGTGAATGTATGACCTATTCCTTCCCAGCCTAACAAGAGTGTGCATGTTTAAGCATTTTTTAATTGCAATGTCCTTTAGGATTACTTGTTGTTATCGATTCAATAGTCATCTAACTCTATAGTATTCGTTATTTTCAATAAAGAAAGGATGTTTTGTGACTTGAAAGCCAAGATTAATATGTTTTTCAATGGCCTTTGCTTGAGGACAAGGAAAATATGCTTGCAAGTTGTAGGACTCACAGAGAGTTCTATTTGTTTTATGGTTTGTGAATGTCTCGTCAACATTGTCAGGGTTTTCTAGTTCATGATCAACACTTTCTAAATCACCCCATCTTGCATTGACATTGTATGTAAATCTAGATTCATTGGTTTGTACTATAGTCTCATAAACAATATATGCAACTTCCCATGTAGGGAAGCTGTGCTTTAATGTGTTTTAATTTTGATCAAATGGAGCGTACGACAATAGTTTTTCTCTACAATAGTTTTCATAGTCGATGTGTTTTTTGTATTTGACAAAGCGTATTACATTTGTTTTTTTTCTTTTGATATGGGTGCAACATTTTTTTTGTAATGCGATATGAACTATGCAAGGAAGATATGCTTAATAGGAGATGGACGCTGGAGGTAATAATCAATAATAGAGAGACATATCACGTCCTATGAATTATCAGCCTCTTGTTCTAGCAAAGATGGTGTTTTAAGCATGAATGTGCATTTGTCAAGTGGAGATGTGTTTATGAAGATACATTTCCTTCAACTACAACTCAGAGGCATGGAAAGTGAAATGTGGAGTGCTTGTTGAGTAGACAATTGTTGAAGATTAAGTAATGTATTTCGAAGTGTACGTATCATTTTCATAGAATAAATATGACTTTTTTCATGTTCTCTACGTATTCTTTTGAATGCACTAGTCATAGATTTGTCAACCTTTGTCATGTATGAGGTACAATATGATGTTGCGGCATATGAATTGAGGACATATTGTGCATCTGTATTTGCATTCCACATAATTGGCATGTCCTTGGAGATACTTTTGTTCCAAATATGTGAAAGTTTTCGTTTAAGAAAAATTGTTGGTTGTTTATGTGTAGGTTGTATCACTTGGATGTACTCATCTTCTGTTAGATTTAGTTATGCTAAGAAGTCTTTGAAGCTCATTATGTCATCGAAGTCTTTTCATTCTAGAAATGCGAACAAAGATTTAGATTTCTCAATGAGAACATTGTCCTATAAACTAATTGGTTCTGTGATTCTTGTTGTTCTCATTGGAAGCATAGGCAAGTTTTGGATCCAAATGATCCATGTTACATGTTATGTATTTGTCTAGAAATTTCTTGATTTGTGAGTTGTTTTCATTTCCATAGACAAGTTCACCCTCTATCCATAACAGTGTGCGGTCATGCTCACTCCCTCTATTTTGGAACTCAGTCACAACATAATAGTCCGATATTTTTTCGAAGAACGTTTCATCATGACATATCAATTGTCTCAAAGAATTTATTTTATGTATATAATAACGAGTACATGTAACTGGGTATTTTCTTATGAGGTAGTCAATGTCATCATTTTCCAATGTATCAGTTTGTTTTTTCCTTCTCCTGTTCCTATACAATTCAGACACCGTATCCACCAATGGATCCCAGTGATGCTCTGCACTTGTAAATGTAATGAAAAAAGTTGGGGTCCCAATTGTCAGATCATTGGAAATATGGTTTTCTTGTATTTTTTGAAGTAGTTAGGAGAGATGCAAATGTTTTTAAAATCTATGTATCAAATATCAAATTTTAGGATTTTTTCTAGGTTTTATTTGTAGTTGACATCTCTGGCCAATAAATTTATTCATTGTAGCTCACCTTTTATTATTCTCACCCACATGCAAGGGAGATCTTGCTCAATTATTGTGTGCATTGTTTTGAAAAACAAATTTGTTATGTGATAGGAGAAGTCACCGCTTGAATGTAGCAGTTCCCATCAGACTATTTTTTGGTAGTTGAATCGTTCTGTGATGTCATTGGGATGTGGATCTCCATAAAATAGTGTTGGGAAGTTAATTTCCTAAACAAATTTGTGCTTGAATATTCCAAGTGGACGTTGCCCTTTAGTAGGTGAAATTTCGACAATCTTGTCTTGCAAGTCATGACTGTGCTGTGAGTCAGTGAGTCCATGTATCAATGTTTTAGTAGGTCTTTCATTCTTTGATTCATCACTTGTATCAAATTCACTAGTAGTGTCAAAATTTTGTGAAGAGTTGTCATTTCCTTGTTCAAGAACATTGTTCTAGTTATCATTTATTCAAATGTTGTGTGCTTTGTACAGGGCCCTGTAAGGTAATTATTTTAATTCTTTTATGACAATGTGCACACACACTTTCCCTGTCTGGTATGCATTCTCGTATTGCAAACGTCTTTTGAGAGCTACAACAATTGTCATTGTCTCGCGAATGAATTGTGGCAGGGATTTTTGCACAACATCTAGTTGGATAGGGACATTAATAGTTGATTCGGTTAAACCCATTTGGGGTTGTTTATAGCCCCAACGTTTGATTTGTGTAAATTCTAACCTTGTACAATATCTACTACAAACAAATATTCAGAAAAGAACAGAAAATATACAATGGAAAATACAAACATTACATAGAGATTTTTCCCCTGGAAACCCAAACCGCGAAAACCAACATATTCTATATTCATTAATTGTATTACAATGTTAACAATACAAAATACATATAGGAGCCAGTGGCATCCAAAACCCTAACCCAATGACCTAGATTAGTCCAAAACCCTAATTCCTTAACCGAAAATAGAAAACCATCCGCAAAGAAACCATGTGCCGAAAAACCAACTAAATATAATGTAGTCCCGATGTGAAAAAAACATTTTTGAGGGCTCTGCCCCCCTGTACCCCCCCCNGTTCCCGATGCAGATGCTCAGACACTACTACTTGTGCAAAGAATATAACACATACCCAACAATTTGTGCAAACGAAATTCATAGAGACACAAGTCTCTCTTCAAGTTTTGTAAGTGTACTTACATCTGGTAGCGGTGTGTTACATCTTATTTGGTCAGGTGTTGCAAAGTGTGGAAATTTTCCATTTTCAAGTCATCATTTGCATGGACGACAAATGTTGCTACTGAAAAATGTTTTGTCATGTAGTGTCAAGCCGAGGTATTATTTTTGTAAGTCAAGGGTGAAAGACTTAGTGTTTTTTGCGAATTTCAATTCCTCGTAAATCACACATGCAATGGAAGGAGTGTCTTTAATTTGTTTCATATAGATCTGTTTTGCATCTCTCTTTCCTATACAAGGATGCATAGTAAGTGTTTACTGGTCTTCAATGCTAGTAGTGCATGGTCTTGGCTCTAGGATACGATATGTGATTTTTCCCTCTTGGTCAGTATCATGACCATTGTGGCATATGTAGTTACGTATCTGTTTTTACAACATGTGTTAGGTTAACTTATGGTTGCCACTTGAAACTAGTTTCTCTTGTTGACAAGCCATGTTGAAGGTGGAATCAACATTTTTTATGAGAGTTCCCTCCTCACCATCTCGATGGTGCAAACAATGATTTTATTTGTCATTGGACATGTGATGCTTGTGTTCAACAGAAAGTGAGAAAATGTGATCATGCTGTGCACGAACAATTTTTTTTAAGTTGTGATATGTGAGTATGTATTTCTTGATTGAGATCATGATGATCGATTGTACAACTCATAGGTCTAGAAGGAAGTGTACCAATGTATATATTTCTTTCACGTATGAACTTTTTCAAGTTGTGATAATTCAATCTACGTTTTTTGTTTAAGCTCTGTATGACCTGATGACAATTGGGATGAGTTTCATCCTGATTAGACAATATGCAACGCTTAAACAGATTCGATGCAGGTTGGGTGGCATGGACACTGGATCTTGAACTAGAAGTATTTCTTATCAAAGGTTGATAATGGATGTGTGGCGTATCTGTTTTCAACAATATGATGACAATTGTTCGATTTTAGTTTGAATCAATATAGTAGGAATGGACAGTACCATCTGAAAGGGTTGACTAGAACTGTATATTTACTTTGAATATGATAGATATCCATTGTAAATAGAATGTACCACCCTCTACATTTCCTTTCTCATATGGAATTTCCATGGTTACAAGGTATTGTTGCCAACTTCCAATTATTGACATACTTTCTATGAGATACGATAAAAGGTGTTGATGCAAATAGTTAAATGCCTGTTGACTACCACCTATAATTGCATTGCAAAAGGATTGCATGGTGTAAAGGCGCAGTGAGTGCACATCAAACTTTCTTTCTATCAAATAGATAATTACATTGAACAAACTATCTCCACAAGTAGATTTAATAGTTGTTTCTATGTGCAATCCATGGGATTGCATATGATGCATATTTTGTTTCCAATGCAATTGAAGGTCTTTGTCGGTGAGGGACAAGTAAATATCAGTTCCTCCAAGATTTCATATGGATAATTTTTTATAGAAATTAGTGGTTCATAATGACTACTTAGAGGATTGGCATCATAGAACAAGATGCAATATGGATCCCTAGATGCAGTTTTGTTGAATAGTAGATATCTTCTTTTTCTTGTTAATGACCAAGTTCCAATTGATATATTCAGCCACATGGCCAGCCATTGTATACAAAATGTATCTCCCTAAAATCCCCTCTAATGTGCAGGAAGATTTGCAGATCCAGACAACCACATCTTTGAAAAATACGTACTGACATCATGCATTCCATGCAATTGGAAAAGAAAATCAGATGCCAATTTGTATTGATATGACTCTAATGCCTCAACCTTGCCATTTTCTAAACAGACCAAGAAATGATCTATCAATCCATTGCGCAACTCAGTCGAGGAATAATGGAAATACAATAGAACTTGAAATGCATTGAAGAGGCAATCTCCGATAGTATATGAAAATGCATCTAACCTAAAAAGCCCATTGTTATGCAATACCTGGTCGATGTTTTCATGTACAATGGAGTCTGTATCTATTTGATAGTTGTCAACATCTATTACTTTCTTCATCTTTTAAGTTGCGATTTTCAATATGTTTCTCAACTATGTTTAGATAATATGCAAATAGAAAAAAGGAAAAAAAAAACTATAAGTTCGGAACTACATACCAATTCCATTATGTATCCTTCAACCTTCTTTGTTTCAAATTCAATGCTTCGTGGTTGCTATATCATATGGCAAACAAAAAAATATATAGTGAGCGTTGAACCATATAGAAGAGATAATGCAAATTAAACAACACTATAAATTTTCTCTGTACAAAGACTGAGTAGTTAAGACATATAAATTTTAAACTTATTTTAGGTGTGCATCTTATAAGCATTTCGGTAGCCATTGTATATAGATTTAAGATCCTATTCATCATTTATTTTCATCCCTAATCTTCATAAATCAACACTAAACAAAACTAAAACGACTTGTTGATGTCTCCCACTCAGAAAACTCACACATATGGTCCGTAGAAGAAACACAAGCGAAAGAACTAGGCATTATGGACTTTTAACACAGGAACAAAACCAACACATAGCACAACTTCTTAAGGTTTCAATTATATTACAAGATGAAGAAGATATTCTAAAATTGGGCACTGGGAAACTCATTCGGAGACAGATCAGTGAACTGTCCATTTAGGTTACAAAGAATCATTTCCACAAGACGAGGTCCAGATCTTAAAACAGTGATGGAAGATGCTTTGGAAGACCCAAAGTCCAGCATAAAACGAACATATATATGTGGTTTTTCCTCAGAGAATAAAATATTGCCCTGTCATAACCTGCAAAGAAGGTATGTCAAGGTCCTCATAGATGCTTGCTCCGCAATGAAAACTCTGAATTATTTTGGAAAATCCCTTTGCATTGTCATTTTCCAAAGAGCTATGCTATGATGTCCAGGAAATGAAAGTGGGCATATGTGATTGGAAGGGGACAGCCTGAAAAATGCACTAAATGTATCATTTCAGGAACAAAAATATGAGGAGAACATCCCATTTCCTTTTTTATATGTCACTATGGCTGTGACAGAGGTGGGTTATGTATTCAACATTGACCTGGAAAGGAGACAAGATTTCTTGTTCAACACTTTTCGGGGATACCAATACATTCCTGTTTCTTTGATCCCAATAGTCACATATAAGGATGTTCTGTAAGAGAATTTCCACTAAGGTATTATTTCTAGTTTTCTTTTACATTTATTTTGATTTTCAGCACTTCCTAGTATTGAAAATTCTTACCTGCAAACTGAAAATAGAAAACAACAAACGACAAATAGTAATGAAACCTGGGTACTGAAACTTACTCGTGAATGGGGAACGACAGATGCACCGTACCAATTGCGGGTGTAGAGTCTCAACCCTGCAAACTACAACAATAGGTCCAAATGTGGATGCAGGACACCAACCTTGCAAAGTTGAAGCAAACAAGGGCACAAGATTTCAACCCTGCAAAGTGCAAGAACAGGTCAAACTGCGGGTGCAGGACTTCAACCCTGCAAAGTTGAAGCAAACAAGAGCAAGCAAAAAAAAACAAACTAGTGAGCAAGCACCAAGAAGTCCAACTGCAGTTGCAGGACCTCAACTTTGCAAATTTGAAGCAAACAACAATAAACAACATCTAGCGAACCAATGAGCAAGCAACAACCAGTGAACCAGTGATACCAGTGGAGAATAATATTGCCTAAATTCACTGCAGACAAGATTGTATCCAAAAATCAGAGGAAAATGTATTGTGACAGGCCTGTTAAGTAAACATTTAAAAAAGAATGCAGTGTTAGGCTTGTTTACGTACTTAATAATAAAAATGTCTCTTTAAGTACTTAATAATAAACATAATAATAATAGTTCAAACAATAGAGAGTATGCAAAAATTTATAGTCAAAGAGAAAACTAATATGAAGTCAATGAATTATCGATCGCTATAGTCCCTCTATGCCTTCGGTAGGGACTAATAATAAAACTGAGTGTTGATGCTCAAAACTTTAGATGTCTAAACAATTAAATAAAAATAATAAAAATTCAAAAAGACTGTACATGATCAAAACTTTGGATATGTTAACATTTAAAACATTGGGAATAGCGAAGCTCATAATATGACTTCGAATCTATTCTCTAATGAGATCATGACATATAAGAGTTTTTTTATTATATAAAAAATAATGATTTTAGTTCTCTAGTTCGAACAATAGAAATTATGCAAAAAATTATAGTCAAAGGACAAACTAATATGAAGTCAACGAATTATCGATCACTATAATCCATCTACGCCTTGGACAGGGACTAATAATTAGCCCAAAACTTTTACGAAGAAGTTCTATGCAAATGGCTTTTCATTCTAAGGAAAAAGTAAAAATCATCATTAATTCATATAAATAGGTTATATTTTCTTTTACTTAAAAATAAATAAATGCGTATAATCGCGGATTCGTTAAATGGGAAATGGACAAAAATAGTATATATTCATACTTGTATAGTGTGTTCTTAAAAGTGTTTAATTCGAGATTATTCGATTAAATTTGGAAGGAAAAATAAAAAAACATCTTATAAACAAAGATTTCGTCATCTTTTCTCATATATTTTACTAGATACTCTAGTACAAATTTTGTAATGTGAGACTCACCTAACATTTGTTTATGAATTGTTGAATGTGAATGACTCGATAAAACGGTTAATTATCTTATTAAGATGTATTAATCAATATGTCTTTATATAAAATTAAAGTTATAATATGTCTTATTAAACTTATTAAAATGTATTAATCCATACGTCTTTATATAAAATTAAAGTTATAATATGTCTTATATAAAGTTAAAGATATATTTTGGACTTGTGTATTATGGATCAAGAAAGTGTTAGGCACTACTAGTTAAATGGTTAAATGGGGAAACATGTGGCATCCCAATTCAAATGGATTGATATGATTGATAAATATTAAAATAATAATAATAATTTTTTCAAAGGGATTGGATTTAATGGTGGAAAGCAAGGAGTTTTTCATTATTGGGTAAGGTTCAATTTCCATGAAGGCACCTTGAGATAGTGTTCGAACATGTGGTTGCACCCACAAATACTATATTAAATGGTATCGTGACTTGTATACACATAAGTGGATCAAAGCCCACACTCATGTCCTTCAAATTTGAAAGTCCCCGGGGGGCAGCTCAATTGGAAAGTGTCGTGATAGGAAGTGTTATGTTTGATGAGGTTTCAAGTTCAAATCCCCCCGACTTACCCGTGCCTACAGAAGGGGCATACCTATGGCACCTGGAGGTTATAGTGGTAGCGGTCGAAATCGACCCCGTATCACACGAGTACGAAACCACCCAGTGGTCGATTCCTCCAGATACAAATAATAATAATAATAATAATAATAATAATAATAATATTTATTTTAAGTAAATAGGAAGACATGTGGGTTTCTATTTTAAATTGATTAATAGAGATTGAAAATATTGAAATTTAGTTACTCATTGTATATTGAAAAATACATTATTATTTACAAGGAAATTGAAATGAACTTAAATAATTTTTAAAATTATTTGACGATGGCATTGATTATAATGTTTATTTGTTTTATTTTTAGTTTTTCTTCCTATATTTGCAAAAGGAAAGTGAAATTAACTTCAAATTTGATCAAAATGCACCCACTACTATGATCATTTAGATGCTCGGCAATGTTAGATATTTTGTATTCAGTATGAACTCCCATATTGAGTATGAACACTCTTTATAGTATATGATTTCTATTAAGGATTAGGATTGTAGGCAATTCAAGCAACGATTGGAAGCTTTGGACAGACAGAAGAAGTTGTTTCTTACCATGGTCTTGTGGCTTGTCAAGTGAAATGGTGATTCTCTCCATTCGACACCGGAAGGTAGCTCATCTGTTGGTTCTCTGTGGCCTTCTTGGAATGCCATAAATATGGCAGGGTCTCTATACCCTTTTCTCAATTGCCCCACTTCAATGTTTGAGATCAGATCCACCTTTTCTTGGCAAGTGCCTTATAATTTTTTCTAGGTTTTAGTAGAAGTTATATTTCTTTAGTTACTTTGGGTTTTTTATCTTTTAGGTTCTCAAAATATTTTATGTTATTCATAGTTTCAACTTGCAATAGTATTTGTTTTTATTGTTGATTTGATTTTCCATCAAGGAAAAGTTGACTGTTATGTGGACTTTATGGTATCCTGAACATCTTGAACACTCTATATTTCTATACATATTATTAATATATAAATAGAAAAATCTTATTTAAAAAAGTATTATTTGAAGCTAAAATTGTTGTTGTTATTCATTTACAATTTTTTATATATTTAAAAAATATGATAAAAATAAAGTCAATAATATAGAATAACATTATTTTGTCTTATGTTACACTATTTTTAACTTTTCTCTATATTTTTATGAATTCATCTCATTATTTTTTATTTTTTTAATACTTAATTAATTAAAATTCATGACAAAAATACATAAACATTGTACTTGTAACATGCATTGCAAATCAAACCCTATATTTCATAAAAATGTTTAACAAAAGCCAAGTAACAAAGCATGCATGGTTGCATTATTAAGAATGAGCCCAATACTTTTATCAAGGAGTTCTATGCAAATAGCTTTCCATCCTAAATAAAAGTAAGAATCTTCATGGACTAAGTTGTATTTTATTTTATTTAAAAACAAAAAAATCATTGATCCATATAATTTGTATTTAAAAAAAAAAAAAAAAAAAATTGTGTGTAATCGTATTTTGGTTAAATGGACAAAAATAATATATAATCATGTGTATAGCGTGTTATTAAAAGTGTTTACTTCAAGATTATTCGAATAGACTCTAATCCTACAAATTTTGTGATGTGAGAGTTACCTAACACTTGTTTATGAGTTGTTGAATGTGAATGATTCCCTAAGAAGATAATTATCTTATTAAAATATATTAATCAATATGTCTTCATATAATGTTAAAGTTACAATATGACTTAATATGTCTTCATATAATGTTAAAGTTATAATATGACTTATATAAAGTTANAAACCCTATATTTCATAAAAATGTTTAACAAAAGCCAAGTAACAAAGCATGCATGGTTGCATTATTAAGAATGAGCCCAATACTTTTATCAAGGAGTTCTATGCAAATAGCTTTCCATCCTAAATAAAAGTAAGAATCTTCATGGACTAAGTTGTATTTTATTTTATTTAAAAACAAAAAAATCATTGATCCATATAATTTGTATTTAAAAAAAAAAAAAAAAAAAATTGTGTGTAATCGTATTTTGGTTAAATGGACAAAAATAATATATAATCATGTGTATAGCGTGTTATTAAAAGTGTTTACTTCAAGATTATTCGAATAGACTCTAATCCTACAAATTTTGTGATGTGAGAGTTACCTAACACTTGTTTATGAGTTGTTGAATGTGAATGATTCCCTAAGAAGATAATTATCTTATTAAAATATATTAATCAATATGTCTTCATATAATGTTAAAGTTACAATATGACTTAATATGTCTTCATATAATGTTAAAGTTATAATATGACTTATATAAAGTTAAAGTTATATTTTGGACTTGTGTATTATGTATCAAGAGATTCTTAAGCATTATTAGTTAAATTTAAACAAATAGGAAAACATGTGAGATTTCATTTCAAATTGGTAGATATGATTGACAAAAATTAAAATGATAATAGTTAATTTTAAACCAATAGGAAGACATGTGGGATCCCAAGTCAAATTGATTGATAGGTATTGAAAATATTGAAATTTAGTGATTCATTGTATATGGAAAAACACATCATCATTTACAAGGAAATCGAAATGAATCTAAATATATTTTAAAATTATGTGAGAGTGAAAGTAATTAGAATGTTTATTTATTTATTAACATGTACCTACAAAAGTAAAAGTAAAGGTGGAATTCACTTCAAATTTGATAAAAAAACATTCATCGTTGTGATCATATAAATATTGGGTAGTGTTAGAGATCCCATGTTGAGTATGAACAATCTCTATGGTATATGATTTCCATTAAGGAATCCAATTTTGGAATAAATTTAAAATGGAAAAGGACAAGGTGAAAGGGGCGTCGAGCAAAGAGAAACCTACTTGAATTAATCAATCTCTTTTACTAAGTACCAAGTAATTCATTACGGATAACGAGGTTCATATTGATATTTTTAATGTTATTAAAAGAAATTGTTTTATAAAGTCTTTTAATATATTATATATTTGTAGAATCAATTTGTAAAAACAAAATCTCAATCATTTTATAAATTACGTCAATTTATCTATATAGAGAATGGTGACATCCATTAATTAATAAAGGTTATATTTGTTGGGTTTTTAAGTTCAGTTTTTTCTAGAATTATATTTTGTCTTTATTTAAAAAAAAAACATTAAGTAACAAGGTTTATATTTCCTATTATGAAAGTTTATTATAAATAGCTATTTTGTTTACTAGAGATAGGGTCGCCACCTTAGGAAGTTAACTATGTTTCCATACTTGGTACAAAACCAAAAATTATAGATACAAAATGGTTGTCTATCATTGCACTGGAGGGAATTGAGAACTTATTTAGAATTGCTTAAACTTAGATATCTAATAACTAAAACATAAAACCTGGTAACCATTAGACAAAGTGATCGTTGGTGCTCGGAGGAAGAAGAATGGGCTTCGCCACAACAACCATCAAGAGTGACAGAGCTTCCTCTTGCTCTTGTTTTGCATCCATAACTAGAGAGAAACATCGGTCTATCAACTCTAGGTGAAAATGCACGTCTTGAACCTTGATGTGCAGCTCGAAAATCAATTGTTGAGTGTTAGACACGGCCTTGAGAATTCACTGGGAATTCTCTTCATTCATAGTTTTTTTCATATCTATGAAGGCGACCTCTAATGGGAGGCCATTAATTGGCTGTGAAGAGGTGGAATCCTAAAATCCCTGTGAAGAGTCATAATCCTCGCTAGGTTGTGGGCTATCCGAAGAAGTCCAACATGGTAGAGATTTTGGGGCATAACCTATAGGAGTTCATTTCCTGTCAAACCATTCAATTTTTCATCCCCACCCAGAGAGAGTGTGGTTGTTGTCCTATTGTTGAGACGAGATCTGTGAAGGGGTTCTGGAGCATTTTTTTCTTCCTGGCCTGACGTCGCTACTGGAATGTGGTCACCCATGGCCCTGTTCTAGCGTCCAGGCTGCCTCAACATGGAAAAATCAAAAGGGGAAAGGTTCCCAAGATATAAAATCCCAAGCCAAAGTATGTTGTTTGAATTGTTGTGCCTTTGGTGAAAGAAACTGGTGAAATGACTCTCCATCGCTAATTTCCCATAATTACCCCCACACGAGGGAATTCATGGCTACTAGTACCATGTTGATGGATTTGTAGAAGGAGTAAATGCCTCCCTCCATTCTCATCTGAATCAATAAACTTCCTTTTAATTGAGTTCATACTAGGTGTGACAGCCTTTGCATGCCCTGGACTGGCAGCCACCAGGTGATGACCTTCAACGACCCGACTCATGAAGCGATGCACTAGGTGGTTGTCTCGTGGAATGCATGTCTTCATGTCATGGATTGTGAGATTGGTGACACCCTAACCAAGGGGAATTTGTCTGACTACACCAGCGAAATGCATTCCATGAGAATGGGGTGATAAATATGTTGGGAGGAATTGCAGAGTAAGTCCTCTACCGAGCGATAAACCCCAATGTTAGCTAGATTGTCCACCACTTTGTTGGTGTCTCTCCTGACATGGGAAGGAGTCTATATTTAAATTATTGTTTCTATAAGCGAGGAGCTTTAAATTCCATGTACATTATTTTTATTATTGTTTCTATAAGACGGGATCTTTAAATTCCATGTACATTATTTTTAAATAGTATTTTCACATCCTAAATATTAGTGGAGCGTGTTTTATTTTTCCTTGAAACTAGTTTTTGTTTTTGATACTAATAAGTAATGTGTTAAATACATGTGGAAATTATAATAAAATATTTATATTCTTTATGTTTCCATATTGTTTCATGCATTAGAAAATTAAGACAAACATTTCCCTTCCACATGATACATTTACTAGTGATGGACAAATTTCAATTGTGTAAAAAGAGGTTCGTGGAAAAAAATAATGCCCACTTTAGAACTAATTAACCTTTTTATATTTGTTGTATATTTGGTCACTGCACTCATCACTACCCTGAGTTGCTTGAGCTCCTTCACTAAAAGAAAGCCTTGTCTAGTTGTACTAGCAACACCCCATAGGGACATGACAAAAATCAACCAATAACCTTCCCACTGATCAACTAGCAGTTTTTTGAAACCTATTCCCCCCACGAGTGTTAGTATCTACTAATAAGGAGGTTACACTCTCCAATGCACCCATTATATTAACACCCTTTGAGATCCTTATTTCCAAAACATTTACATGAACTCTACTGATATTCATCTTTAGATATGAAATAGATAGTACAGATGGTGTTTTAGGCTATGGCTTACTTATTTCCTTGGATAGCTTACTCTATATCTATTTGTTCTTGAAAGAAATAAACATAGGACAAAAAATTGCATGGAGTTATGTAAGTAGGTCTAATTCAAGGAAGAATATATGACCCCTTTCTCTCCTAAGTGAGTGAGTTATTGAGAAATACCTCCTATTTTGTCTACCTCCCCTGTAACACACCCAACCCCTAAGTACCATTTATAGGGATGGGGGATCAAAATTTTGCTTACTTTAGTCATCTCAAATCATCTCTATGAGATATCCATTCTCTTCTACTCAATCGTAGCTCTGTAACGACTACTACCAGACTCAAAACCGAGCTCTAGATTGCACATTATGGACTCCCAAAGATCTTCGAGAATTATCAAACATGGGCCACGTGGTGCCCACATGTCTCCACCTCATTCATATCATCCCAAAGTTTCTACATCCATGGGGGAGGTTCATCCACAGTCCAATCCAACTGTGGAACACAATCTTCATTTAACAGATGAGCTAGAGTGAAGTTCGATGCTTGACGCCTCGACGTTAAATGTCCCTTCTTATTTATACACGCCTATCCTCTAGAGTCCCAAATTCTCGAACTACCGAGGGAGCCCGAAATATCTCCATTTGGCTCTGGTCTTCAAGGCTTTCACTTATCCCTAACGCTGCATCCCAAACCTCTGGAGTCCCGAAGTCTTGGACTCCCAAAGGGTCCACCTTCGCACGTGATGAGATACTCGAAGCAGAGGCAAGGA
The DNA here is from genome assembly GCA_010110895.2 of Picea sitchensis. Classification (NCBI taxonomy): domain Eukaryota; kingdom Viridiplantae; phylum Streptophyta; class Pinopsida; order Pinales; family Pinaceae; genus Picea; species Picea sitchensis. Next base: position 7,677 of record SNQJ01S0067717.1, on the reverse strand, counting down.
TAGGTGGGTCCCAAGCACTCCAACCACCAAATGGACTTAGTAAGAAAGTACCACAGGTGACACACAACAAGGTAGAGATGACATGTGGCCCCCAAAATGGGGGACACATGTCATGTTTTAATGGGCACATAGGGTCTGCGAAACATACGAATCCAAGTGACATGTGGCATGTCAAACGTGGGTCCACATTGCCTTGGGTGACATCAGCGTACCACGTCACCCTGGATTGACAGCCTTCCAAAACCTTCGATATCACAGTCAAGGTGTGTTCACATAACCTTTGGATCTATGAGCTTTGTTACTTTGTAAGTTTGGCATTTGGGAGTTTCGTGGTGTGATTTCCTCCTTTATTCCATAGTGGTCAATGTCAAGCTAACCATGTTCTAGATCTAATATTCATGGAAGATCCTGAAGGCTCCCTAGATCTACGATCCTCATCACTTCACAGCTCTGACCTTTGGTGTTTTAGAATTATGGCCGCTCCTCTCTCCTGAAGGAGGACTTCACTGAAGTACCATACGCGGGCCCCTCCAATGGATGATTGGATGGTTAAGAGGGGTTCTTGATGAACTCCCATGATCCATGGATCTCATCACTTCATAACTCTGAAATTCGGTGAGTTTGGTTCTATAACACCTATGTTCTCCCAAAGTAGGACTTCACCAGACTTACCTCAATGTAGATCCAATGGCCAAGGGGACTCTTGAATACCCTTGGATCTGTGGCTCATGTTATTTCGCGATTGGTAATGGGTTAGGGATTAGTGTTGGGGTAGTTCTATCTGCCATGGTTAGGGAGACCGCCAGGCTCCTTTCAACCTCATTTGTAACCGTAACAATCAATTGTATTTGGCTAGTTTACAAATGGTAAGGTCGAAACACTCTGGAGCTATGAACTCTTGTATTTCTTAAGCCAAAATATCTTATCTCCTTTTTGGCCTAGCGCGGGGTTCCTAGACCTTGGTCGCATGGGTCCATTGAAAAATATCGTGGGCTACGTGCTAGTCTCTCAGTCGTGAGTTGGTTAAGGACACGAGCATGATCCTTGGGTCACACAAATGAAAGGTCTGAAGGAGGCATCCTCCTTCCATAGGGTTTGGACTTAGTATTCCTACGAAGGTAGACTCTAGAGGTAGGCAGGACATAAGCATCCCAGTAAATCCTTCCCCGACACTCTTGCAGTCTTACATTCCATAGCTCTCTAGATGCTAAGTTGAGGCAAGCAGAAGACCATTCGAAAGCATGGTTTCACAGAGAGACAATACATTTTCTATCTTAATCATTCAATACAGAACTCAATCATAGACATATAAATATATTCAATCATCATTTCCATTTCAATACACAAAGTATGAATGACTTATCAGAAACCATAAATCGTAAAGCAACTACTGAAAGGGGTGCTTGTTTCCACCCAACCATAGGCACAACCACTCCTCAACGGATTTACCACTCTCCACCCTTGAGCTAGACCATGATGCTCTGACACAGACTCTTTCTTCTTGCTCAGTGATAGTCAGGGATGAATGTTACTCTCCTCCTCCCACGATATCCTTGCAATCGATTTTCTCTATACCAAGCAAGGAGGTATACACGAGTACTTCCACAATCACTTGTTATCCCCTTTTATAATCTTGGACTGAAAATGATACTAGTAGCCTCTTGCACCAAAAACAAGCTTATTTCTTTGTTCTTCCTTGAACCATAGAGTTGCAAGCGCTCTTTTCTCTTCTTGATTCTATACTCAGCTTCTTTGTGTAGATCTGCCTCTTCCCATGAATTACCACTTTTTTTCCCTTCCTCAGCAAGGTTGCATGGGTCTAAATCCCCAACTCGTGGTCAGGTATGGAAGTATTGTAGATTGTTACTCTGCCCCATATCCTCATTAATTCTTGAGGATGACTCTTCCATCTACCATTATGTCTGGTAATTCATTTATGGGTCAGAGGACTGTTCTGGGTATGAGCCATTAAATCCAGTAAGGTACTGGTTTGGTGGGGGGGTCATATCAACCATTTCTGGTTCCCCTTACCACATCTCTCATAGCATCATGATATATCTTGGAAAAAACCCCTTTAAACACTTATTCAACACTTATCCATTCTCTATTAATAACATAAACTACATACATTGACCTTTTTTAACAAAAAGGTTCATCAAATCCAACATTCACACATATTTAGTTTGGCATAGTCTCTTGGCCAGTTATAGTTATATTTACAAATTGGGGGAAACAAGGGTATTACATTACCCTCCCCCTCAAAGGAACATCATCCTTGATGTTATCTCTGTCAATGTGCTTTGTATGTACATAAGTAAACAAAAATGGGTATGCTTGTTTCATGGTATCCTCCATTTCCCATGTAGCCTCATCTAGTCCAAAGTGTTTCCATTGCACCTTGACCTATGAAATGGTTATGTTTGTCAGCGAGTTTCCTTCCTATCTATTATGCATTGAGGTTATGGCAGGAATTCTCCCTCTATTTCCACATGAATCATAGACCAATCAATTATATGATTATAATCATGTACACATTTCTTCAATAATGAAACATGGAAAAAATTATGTGCCTTCACTATGGGAGGAAGCACTAATATATAGGCTACAGGTCCCACTCTATCCAAAATTTCAAAGGTTCCACAATACCGAGGTGTCATATTTGCACAAGCTCCCATTCTTAAAGATTTTCCTGGGTGTAACTTAGATATACACATGATCCCCTATTTTGAACTCTCTAGGAGTCCTCTTTCTGTCTGCATAGCTTTTCTATCTATCCCGAGCCACTTTCAGATTTTGTTTTATCTGAATTAGTTGTTTTTATATTTCTTTCTAGATATATGGCCCGATTGTAATTCTATCTACTGGGTTATCCACACTGATTGGAATCTTTCACTGTCTACCATAGAGGGCCTCAAAAGGGCTTATCTTGAATGACTCTAGATAACCATTGTTGTAGGAAAACTCCACCAATGGTAGGTAGTCTTCCCACTTCCTAGGATGATGCATTACATGCATCCTTAACATATCTTCTAAACTTGGTTTACCCTCTCTTTTTTTCCATCAGTTTGAGGGTGATAGGTTGTGCTAAATAGCAATTTAGTTTCAAAACAAAAAAATAAAGATTTCCAAAATCTTGAAGTAAATTTTGTATCTCTGTAATATATGATCTCCTTAGGAATGCCATGCAGCCTAAATATTTCTTCATGAAAATACTGGCAACATATATTTCCTTGCAAGTTGACTTGATGGGAATGAATTGAGCAACCTTGCTCAATTTTTCCACCACTACCATGATGGTGTCATTCTGTTTGGCCGATTTTGGTAATCCTGTGATGAAATCCATGGAGATGATTTCCCATTTCCATTCTGGGATTAGTAGGGACTGCAACATCCCTATTATATGACGATGTTCTTCCTTAACCTACTGGCATTCTAGAAATTTGGCTAATTAATCAATGATGTCCTTCTTCAGTCCTGGCCAATAAAACAATTTCCTAGTGGCTATGATGATCTTTTCATAACTAGGATGACCAATATATGGTCTTTTGTGTAGTTCATCCATCATGAATCTCTTCAAGTCATCACAATTTTCAATATACAACCTACCTTTGTAAGTTAGCAGGCCTTCATTCAACAATTGATAACTTTCATACTTCATCCCTCTGGGCTCTGGTTCTAAGTACGATTTTACAGTCTCGAAAAATTCATCTGTTTATTGTGCACTCTTGACTCCCTCCCTGACATACATTTCACAGGTTCTTATAGCTTCTAAGTGAATCACTTTCATACTTCTTCTAAGTGCATCAACCACCCTATTTTATTTTCCTTTGATATGTTTCATTTCAAAATAAAACTCACTAAGGAGAGCCATCCATCTAGCTTGTTTAGCATTAAGTTTTGGTTGATCAAATAGATACCTCATCCCACTATGGTCTATCATAAGCACAAATATCCTACCTAGGTGGTAATGCCTCCACATTTTTAAATCATGCACCATGGAAGCCAATTCTAGATCATGTGTCACATAATTGATTTCATGCTCATTTAATTTTATGGATTCATAGAAAATTACATGTTCTTCTTGCATAAGGACTCCTCTGAGTCCTTCCTTGTAGCCATATGTACACACAATAAAGTCTTTTTTTGGATGTTCAATCTTCATCACAGGTGCATTGGTTAGAAGTCATTTCATCTCTTGGAATCTCTCTTCACATTCTAATGTCCAAAGGAATTTAACTCCCATTTTCTGAAGGGAAGTGATTGGGAAACCAATCTTGGAAAATCCTTTTATGAACCTCCTATAGTATCCTTCTAGGTCCATAAATCATCTGATATCATATACATCCTTTGGTGTAGGCCAATCCATAATGGATTTGATCTTGTCAGGATCAACTTCCACCCCTTCTTTAGAAATAACATGCTCTAAGTAATGGACTTGTTTCGGGAAAAAATCTCACTTACTAAACTTAGCATAGAGTTGATGTTCTCTTATTAGTTGAAGTACTAGATTAATATGTTCTTCATGCTATTCCCTATTCTTGGAATAGATTAGGATATCATCAATGAAAAAAAATACAAATATGTCTAAGAATTTACTGAGTACATTATTCATTAAACACATAAAAGTGGTTGGTGCATTGGTTAGCCCAAATGGCACCACCACAAATTCATAGTGACCATATCTTCTCCTAAGGGTTGTTTTTTGGATGTATTCATCCTTAATTCAAACCTGATGGTATCTAAACCTCAAGTCAATCTTGGAGAAAATTTTAGCACCCCTTAATTGGTAAAAAACATCATCGATCCTTGACAAGGGATACTTATTTTTAATGGTCATCTTATTGAGTTTTCTATAGTCTATGCACAACCTAAGTGGCCCATCCTTCTTTTTCACAAAAAAGGTTAGTGCTCCCCATGGAGACACACTAGGCTGGATCTAGCCTTTGTCAATAATTTCCTTTAGTTGTAGCTTGAGCTTAACCAACTATGTTGTACTCATTCTATAGGGTGTTCTAGACATTTACACCGCTCTTGGTGCAAGTGCTACTGAAAATTCAATATCTCTTCTTGGAGGTAGACCTGGTACCTCTTCTGGGAACACATATTTATACTCTCTTAATATGGGATGCTCTTCTAGGATTGGTTTTCTGTTCTCAACAAAGTCTATTGGAGGCAAGCCAAAGCAGAAAAGAAAGGAATTTTTGGGAAAGAAAGCATGCACGAAGAAAGTGACAGCTGGAAGGAAGAACAACACGCGCACATGTAGGGAAGAACTAACGATGTTAGGGTTAGAGTTTTGGTAATGTATTGTAATGGCTGAAGAGCCATAAGCGTATAAATATAGACACTTAGGTATCATAGGAGGGGCAGATGATTGTTATTGTTGTTTTAGTCATGCATGAGTGGATGTGATATGTAATATTTTGTTATGTGATCTATTTTGTATAAGCTGTTGAGCTAGAGAGGACGAAGGAGTGTGGATCTTGAGGGTTAGATCGTATGATAGGGAGCCTAGTGTGATCCATTCTGCCTCATATAGATCTTACCCAACTGTGAAGGATTGTAAAGAGAATGATGTTGTAGATGCGGAAATACTATAATAAAAGAGTTGAGAGACAAATCTTTGTGGACATATCCTAGGAGGGGGTGAACCGCGGTAACATCTATGTTATGTGATGAATGCATGCATATATTTATTGTCTTCAATAGCTATCGTTATGCTTAATGAATGAGTCGTTACCTTTAATGTTTATTCGTCAATGAAAGTATACTGTGTTTACAAGTTATAATAATGGTTTAATATTCAGTTCTCATATCTTGCACTCAATCCTAGGCTGTAAACACATGAGTCTTACGACCACCCATTAAAGCTATCTCTGGTGAGACTACATAGCACATTCTGTGTGTTTTGTTTCCTGCTGGTTTACTAGGACGGTCAATAGTTTTAGAGGCTTCATTGGAAACCCAAATAGACATGAACCCTAGGTCAATAAACTCAAAAATAATAGAAGAGTACGAAAGATTTAACCAAAAAATGGTTATGTTTTCGTTGGTAGAAACAAGAGAGGGTTGAGTACATGAGATAAGTTGAAGACCTACTGTAGCAAAATCAAGAAAATATTAGGGCAGAGAGAAATGAACCATTAGAAGGTAATTTTTAGACCGTGGAATCCCACAAAAGAAGAGATCAAAACTTGGTTAAGAACCAAAAAGATGGAGTTTTCACAAAAAGATAACAGAAACCCTAGAATAACACCCCAAAAATATCTTGAGAAATACGTGTTTACTGATTTACATGAAGTCTTTTTCTGTGATTTCCCACAGTTGTTGCAAGAGTGGATACTAAGGTTGAAGGATAACCACATAACGAATCAAATTCGACAATTAGAGTGGACCCCAGTACAAATTGAGCAGTTACAGTAGGTGGACAACAAATTCACCAACGTAATAGAGTTTTGGCTTGACAATATTGTGGCAGGTTTTATCACAGAGTTTGCATTCGACACAACGAAGTTGTACATCGCATCGGAGCAAGAGTTTTTGTGTGGACCTCTGTAAGGTAGCTAGAGAGGTAGTGGGGGGCCCTAGAGGGTCCATAGTGATAATAGGGCCCATAGTGATAATAGTGGAGGTCATTCAATGTAAGGTGGACTAGGTCCACTATATTATTAAATAAGATCCACTATGGTAGTTAGATATAATAAATGTAAGAGGACTTCTTAGAAGGTTCTNGAGTGAGCTTGTGGAACTGCAGACCATGGATCCCACGGCTCCTACTAGGGCATAAACCCATTCTGGGGCATTCATCTTCACTAATCTCCAAAATGACCCGGCCTTCTCTATGAAGGGTACTTTGTATGCTGAGTTGACATCAAGAGATGTGCTGAAATCGGAAGTTGAGAAGTTCGAAATCCTTGGGAATAGGCAGATCAGCCGTAAGAATAATTTCTTCCAATTATGGGCGAGCTCACAGAATTCCTTGCGTTGGAGGGCCTGGAAATGGGCAAACAAACAAAAAATCACAATGTCAAAAGTGAATACAAATCTATGTTCATTCTATTTCCCCTTTCTTCCCTGGTTCATTCAAACTATGACAAACTGCGACAACACATTAACTAATACTTATTAAAAATCAAAAGTACTGATAAATACTGAGAATTACTGGGAGGAACAAAACAATTTCCCTTTCTGTCTAGATGATGAATGAATGGTTCATTCAGAATGTGACAAAATGTGACAGTACATAAACTTCTACACAGTAAATTCAAAAGTACCAATAAATACAAAGATTTTATGGGAGGAACAAAACAATAACAATTTTAGAAAGAATATTTAAGGGTCTGTGGAATGAACAAGACAATTACAATTTTAGAAAGAAGATTGGAGGATTATATGAGAAGGAAAAACTCAAATTTTTTATATAATTTTTTATGAGAAGATTGGACTCCCTGAGCTTCAACAACTCAATATAAATGATAAGAAAAAAGAGGAGTGCTCACAAGATGGAATTCCAATTATTTGATGAAAAATTAGTAAAGCAGATTTAATTCTGCAACCTCTCCTTCCATATAATATTTGTAAGAAAATATTTATGTAAGATATATCTGTCAATTTAAGTTAAGATCTCATAACTTAGCAGTGGAAATTGGGAGACGGAAAATTATAAATTGAGAAGAG
>SNQJ01S0067716.1:44206-57641 GCA_010110895.2 Picea sitchensis | reverse complement strand
CCATTCGCCATACAATATATACAATGTTTTTAGGTATTCCGTAGATACCAAAACCCTAATCCCTTAATCCAGGATTAATTTACAAATCAGCTAAAAATAGCAAAATCCGCTAAAAATAGCAAAAACCGCCCAAAAAACAATTTTGGAACCCCATCGGCCCCGGGCTACCACCCGGTGCCGAACGTTGCACGTAACTAGGGGGCGACATACCTTCCCCCCCCTTGGGACCCCCCTAGGAAGCGCCAGGCGCAATGGCAGATATATAGGTGTAGGGATCGTCAGACACAGTTGTCGTATCTGACACACCCACACACACACACATGCAAAGAATATAACACATACCCAGCAGATGTTGCTCCGCACAGTAGTGTTTGCCCGACCAGTGGGGTTGATGGCCGGGGAGTGTTACAGGTTAATAATTTCTTCAAGTGTTGGAAACTCTTTTCACAATCCAATGTCTATTGAAACTTCACACCCTTCTTTTGTAAGGAAGTGATTGGGTGTGCAATCTTTAAAAATCCTTCAATAAATCTCCTATAGTAGCCTGCAAATCCCATGAATGATATAACCTATGTCACATTATTTGGCGTTGACCATCCTCTAATGACCTCTATCTCCTCGAGATCCATTGCTATCCCTTCCTATGAAATGATATACCCCAAATAATAAATTTGCTTCTGATAAAAGGAGCACTTGCTCAATTTGGAATACAATTGATGCTCTCTTAATACTTGTAATACCATCCTCAAGTGTTGTTCATGCTCTTCCTCTGAATTAGAATATATAATAATGTCATCTAAAAACACAATGACAAACTTATCTAAGTATTCTCTGAAAATACCATTCATTAAACACATGAAGATAGCTAGTGCATTTGATAACCCAAATGGCACCACTGTGAATTCATAATGACCATACCTTGTTCTAAAAGTAGTCTTGCTAATATATTATTCTTTAATTCTTATGATGCAAAACCCCTACTCTCCCTTGGGGCTACACAACCTCCCAGTCAAGGATATTCGATTCTCCGATCCAAACCGGCTCTCTGAAACCTTGATGGTCTCACTTTGTAATTAAACACATGCCCTTCCATCTTTTGGTGCAGGTCCTATGATACCTCTAACCTCTTCCTTCGCGCTCCCAAAATATCAAGTTTCAGGTGCTAGCTCCTTTTCCACTATCCCCTTCCTACATGTGACCTCGAGCGATGGCCTCACGTAAGCACGTGATTGTTGAATGGCCAAGAATGGTTTGAGACCACACTACTTTTCTCCCTGCAATTCACTACCAGTTGCCACATATCCCTTTGGCAATATTGTGGTTTCGATTGTGTCTTGCTCTTAAGATTTTAAAGTCCGATCACTTTATGTCCCCGCCATTAAGCATGAACGTCGATCTTGTGATCTCAGACAGTGCCTCTTGATTGACGATAGAGGTTTGTCTTCTTTTCTGCCTTGTTCAACTTTCAATCAATGACCCTTTTTCTCCTTTCCTTCCTTCTCTCTGGAGAATGCACTCCCAGATTTCCACGATCAATCGATGTGTGTCTCTTTCAAATCAAAGGTCATGATTTGTTTTGGAAATTTGGGCTTTGGTAGTTTCAAATTCTCTACCTTTTCTTCCTCCCGAAGTACTTCCAACTAAATTTGATGATCTATTGATGCATGTCTCTCACAGATCGACGGTTGTGATTCACTTCATCTCTTATGGATTTGGGAGTTTCAACTCATGCACACTCGTTTTCTCCCAGAGTTTTTTCACCTGAAGCCGACCATCTATCGATGCATTTCTCCCTTGGATAGATGACTATGAATCACTTCATCTCTTTGAACTTCGAGAGTTTCAACTCCTGTAGGTTCATTTTCTCCCAAAGTTATAGATCTTGCACCACCCATCCCTCTGGATGATGGATGATCCCTAGCCTCTTCGAGACTTCGGTGAATCCTCACTCTTGTGTGCACACAAAGACTTAAAGCTCATGAAAATTTCCCAGATCCAATGATCTGGAATGATCTCGCTCCCTCCTGGATGGATCTTGATCGATAACTCATGAAACCTTCAGAGCTTCACTCCCTTTGAATATGTCTCCCCGCTATCTCTTATGAGCTTGACCCCTTTGAGGATTTTGATCTCCCATGCACTCCTTGCATTCCTAGGATCTCGACAAAATTGGATCGAAGGATTTCTTTGAAATAAACTCTTCCTGCACTCCTTGCACTTCTTTGTTCTAGTTCTTCGACACTTAGTCTCTTATGACTCTATGCACTCCTTGCACTTGGTTTAAGTTCTCGTCGTTCCTTCTAAACTCCTCTGAGTCAATTCAAGACTATGTCGATGCACTCCTTGCGTACTATATGCACTCCTTGCATATGAGTTCTCAGATGAGAAATGATTGGAACTTATCCAGTTCATCACAAATTAATATGATCAACCATAAACAATCATACATAAACGAAATGAACTAAAACACACACATAATACACCATTCACTCAATCACAGCTCCAAATGAACATTGTCCAAGGAATTGGAACAATTTTGGTTGTTCTATTCATCCATGAAATAAATTACATTGTATCACAATTCTTCATTGCATATTTGTTATTTTCCTATCTGGTGCTAAAAAACAAACTCACTCCTGCATCATACTCCTCTAGCTAAAATATTCATGGGCTCTTGTCCATGATCTTCTGCATTGTTTTTCCATGCTTCAAAATATCAGGTTCAGTGACCCAACTTGAATCTTTCGCTGGATGATATTTCCACTTCACTAAGTATTCAGGATATGTCTTCCTCATGGTCTTCTTTCCAACTCTTTATTCTATGATTATCTCCATCTGAGGTTTTTCTGTTGTGGGCATTTTTTCTTCCCACTAAAATTCTTTCTGATCATATGATTCTCCTGCATAATCTCTCTTGTAAGGATACAAGTCTGCAACATTGAATATCAATGATATCCCAACATTGTCTGGCAATCCAATTTCATGAATCATAAGCATTGGCTACAAATTTTCTGAGAATCCTACATGGTACTATCTTCTTCATCTTCAACTCATTATATGTTCCCCTTGGAAACCTTTCTTTTCTCAAATGAGATCAAACTTCATCTCCTACTTCGAATTGAACTTCTCTCCTCTTCTGATCAACTATGTTCTTATATTTCAAGCTATTGTCCTGTAGCTTCTCTCTGACTCTGTCATGGAGTTTCTGCATTTATGTTGCAAAATATTCTATGCCAACACTTTTGAATTCATCTTGATTCATATCTCTTAAATTTGTAATCCCTCTTGTTTGTATACCATACACAATTTCAAATGGAATTTTTCCATTGCTCCTGTTCACTGAATTGTTAAATGCAAATTTTTCTTGTGCCAGAATCTAAGCCCATTGGTGGCCTTGCTCAGTGACTAAACTGCTTAACAAGTTTCCCAGACTCAAGTTTACTACTTGAGACTTTCCATCTGTCTGAGGGTGATATGTTGAACTAAAGGACAAGTTTGTCCCAACCTCTTCCATTGAGTTCTCCAAACGTTTCCTACAAATTTTGTGTCTTTTTTTGAGACTATGCTCCTAGGCAATCCATTTAGTCTCATCACTTCTCTAAAAAACAAATTGGTTATGTGTGTAGAATCATTTTTTTTATGGCATGGTATGAAATGTGCCTTTTTTTTAAATCTATCCACCACAAAAAATATGGAATCACTGTCTTTCGGGCTACTAGGCAATCCCAATACAAAATCCATATTGATTGCATCCCATGGCCTTTCTGGAATTGGTAATGGCTGATACAAACCAGTGTTATGTTGTCTTCCTTTTGCATACTGGAAAATTTTTCATTTGTTTACAAACGTTTTCACCTCTACCCTCATGGTTGTCCAATGGTATGAATTGCTCAATTGTGAAAATTTCTTATCATGACCAAAATGTCCAGCTAAACCTCCACTGTGTTTCTCTTTCAGCAGGTTATCTCTCAATGATCATCTTGGTATGCATAGTTGGCTCCCTTTGAACAATAATCCATCCTGCATCAAACATTTTGTCCATGGGCTTTTGTCTCCCAACAAAGGATTCTTACTAGCCTCATAAGCTTCCTTAAAATTTGGATCTTCTCGATACATTTCCTTGAGGTGTTCAAAACCTAAGGTTTCCACTTGGAATTCTTGTACAATTAAACTCCTCCTACTCAAATCATCTGCAACTTTGTTAGTAGTTCCAGCAATATGTTTTATAACAAAAGTAAAATTCTGCATAAATTCTACCCATTTATCATGTCTCTGATTCAACTTTTCTTGCCTAGTAATAAACTGCAAATCTTGATTATCATTGTACAAGATGAATTCTTTAGGAATTAGATAGTATATCCACTTCTTTAAATCTTGAATCATTGCATAAAATTTTGTCATATGTGGAATACTTATTCTTGGTGTCATTCAGATTCTCACTGAAATAAGCAACTAGCCTATTATCCTGACTCAAGACTACTCCAATAGATACTCCACTTGCATCACATCTCACTTGAAATGTTTTTCCAAAATCTGGTAAGACCAAAATTGGTTGTTTTGTGATCTTCTCCTTCAACACTTTGAAACTTTTTTCATCTTCCTATGTCCAATTAAAATACTTGTGTTTCTTCTTCATAGTGTCCAGCATGGGTGCAGATATACCACTAAAATTTCTGATAAACTTTCTATTAAAACGTGCTAACCCATGAAAACTTATTACCTCAAATATGCTTCTTTGAGATGGCCATTCTTTGATTTCTCTCACCTTTTTTGGATCCATATTCAATTCATTTGAAGAGATCACAAAACCCAAGTATATGAGTTTTTTCTTCATAAAAGAGATTTTCTTCAGATTTGTCAGCAATTTTTCTTGCTGCAACCTTCTCATCACTGATGTCAAATGTTTTATGTTAGGTAGCTAGAGAGGTAGTGGGGGAGGGGGGCAGAGGTCCCATAGTGATAATAGTGGAGGCCATTCAATGTAAGGTGGAATAGGTCCACTATATTATTACATAAGGCCCACTATGGTAGTTAGATATGATAAATGGGTAGTTATATATAATAAATGTAAGAGGACTTCTTAAAAGGTTTTACTTCTAGAATATTCCTCCTCTAGAATGTTCTTAGGTGATGGTAGCACTATATAAAGGGGTTCAAGCAATGTAATGAGACATGAAAATAATTATTGTATTTGGAGCAGGAGCTCAATAGGAGGATGCCCCCTCGAAGAGGCAAGTGAACAAGAGAGGATCCCTTACATAATAGGATCCATTGTATGGTGTTGCCCTACCCTAAGGGTTTGATAGTAATAAAGGAGATTTTTCATATTGTTCTTGTATATATGTTGTGGTTCTTTTGTATTCAGTCTTTGGTTCTTAACATTTTAGGTGGTGTCCCTCTATCTTACTGAAGATTAGTATGTCATCCAGATACACTATGACAAATTTTCCTATGAAGTCTTTCAATACTTCATTCATTAATCTCATAAATGTGCTTGGGGCATTTTTTAACCCAAATGTCATGACCAACCATTCAAACAAACCTTCATTTGTCTTGAATGTTGTCTTCCATTCATCTCCCTCTCTCATCCTTATTTGATGATATCCACTCTTCAAGTCTATATTGGAAAAATAGCTTTCTCCACCCAAACAATCCATAAAATCATCCATCATGGGTAAAGGGAATCTATACCTAATGGTGATGTTATTGATGGATCTAGAATTTGTACATATCCTCCATCCTCCATCCTTCTTTGGACTCAACACAGTTGGTATTTCGCATGGGCTTAGGCTTTCCCTGACTAAACCTTTATCCAAAAACTCTTGGACTTGATTTTTGACTTCCTCATTCTTTCTAGGTGTCAACCTATAAGATGCTTTGTTTTGTTTGGTAAACTAGATCCTAGGATAAGGTTAATATGATGGCTTATACTCCTAATGGGTGGAAATGAGTGAGGTAACTCATCCACTACTATGTCAGCAAAATTTTCTAACAGTTCTTGGATTTCTTCAGGTAAATATTCCACAGAATTATTTGTAAGGATAACTCCTGTCTTCCTCACTATATCAAACTACATCTCCTACTCCTTCTTGACTTCATTCAAGAGTTCCTTCCCACTCATGAGAAGTATACTTGAACTAGATTCTTTATTTTTCTCTTTGTCTTCTATTGGGAACAACATATGTGTCCTACCATTATTTTCTAAGGTACAAGTATTCTTCCTCCCATCATGAATAAATTTTTTGTCAAAATACCATGGTCTCCCCAATAAAATATGACAGACATCCATAGGAATTACATCACATAATGTTTCATCCCTATAACCTCCTATTTTAAATTCAACTTGGCATTGTTGACTTACCATTACTTGATGTCCTTTCTGCAACTATGATACCTTGTATGGGTTTGGATGTGCAGTTGTCTTCAACTCTAGTTTCTCCACCATCTATGTGGATACTAGATTACCATTGCTCCCACTATCTATGATCACCTTGCAAACGTTGCCTTTCATTTTTCAAGCAGTTATGAACAAAAATTTTCACTAAAATGGTTCCTCTACCTCCTTCTCTGTTTTAAGAATAAATTTCCTGATCATGAGGTTCTTTCCTCCTTCTGTTGCTTCTGCTTCCACATGCTTTTGTGCCTCAGAAATGTGTGCTTCTCCTCCTCTAGTGTCTTTCTTATTCTCTGGGAATTCCCAAGACATGTGCCATGGCTTTCCACATGCATAACATCTAAATTCACCTCCTCTCACTCTTCATCTTCCTCTAGGAAAATATCTTCTTCCTCTGTGTTGTCCTTCCTTATAACTTCCACCTTTCTCAGGGTGAATATGATGTTTTCCAACTTCATGATTTGGTTTCTGGAACTTCTCTCTGTTGGTTCCCTTACCTCTTCTTGAATTTCCTCCTCTATTTCATTGGCTTTGTTTTCTGGCCAATTTCTCTTCAGCTTTTAGGGCTACTTGATAAGCATCCTCAAATTTACTAGCAGACATCATGCCAATTTCCTCTTATATTTCATATCTCAGTCCATTGATATACCTAGTTGTTTTTTCATCATCATTCTCTTTCTGTCCAGCCCTGATGTTGAGTTTGTAAAATTTCTCAGTGTATTCCTTCATTGATAATACTTTATATCTCAGGTTCTACAATCTCCTGAACAAATTGATTTGATATTCCTTTGGGATAATTTTTTCTTTTAGCTTGGCTACCATCCTATCCCAGCTTTTAATTTTTTACTTGCCCTTGCATCTGCAATCGTCTTGCAATTCGGCCCACCATAGTGCTGCATGACCCTTCAGTCTTCTCATTGCATGCTTCACCATCTTTATTTATTTTATATCTTCATAATCAAAGTATTTTTCCATAGAACATACCCAATCCAACAATTCTTCAACTTCTAAATTGCCTTCATACATTGGTACCTCTATTTTTTCTCTGGCTCCTATTCTTGAAACAGATTTCAATAAGCAATCTTCTATAGAATCCTCTGCTACATCTTCTTCGACCTCTATCTCTTATATTTCATCTTCATTGATATCTCCAGTGTTTGGTTATGTCCTCTGTGTTTCTTCCATGGCATCCAGTCTCATTCTGAGTCGCCTCATTTCTTCTTCCATTTATAGATTCTCTCTAGATCTTCTGGGTGGCATGATTCCACTGCTTCACCTTCTGATGTCTATAAATAGAATCAACTCCTGATACCACTGATGATATCAATTTATCTCCTTTATCCTTTATTTGTTGTCTACAAACAAATTCAATATCTTTTATACCACCTGATGTAATCCCCCTACTCTCCCTCGGGGTTGCGCAACCTCCCGGTCAAGGATCTTCAATTCTCCAAGACAAATTGACTCTCTGAAAACTTGATGGTCTCACTTTTTAATTAAACATAGGACCTTTCAGATTTTTGTGTAGGTCCTATGATACTCGCAACCTCTTCCTTTGTGCTCCCTAAATATCAAGTTTCAGGCGCTAGCTCCTTTTCCATTAGCCCCATTCCTACATGTGACCTTGGGCGATGACCTCACATAAGCCCATGATTGTGGGGTGGCCAAGAGTGCTTTGAGACCACACTTATTTTTTCCCCACAATTCACTACCAATTTCCACATATCCCTTTGGCAATACTGTGGTTTCAATTGCGTCTCACTCTTAATATTTTAAAGTCCGATCACTTTTTTTCCTCACTATTAAGCGCAACTGTCGATCTTCTGATCTCGAGCAATGCCTCTTGATAGACGACTGAGGTCCATATTATTTTCTGCCTTGGTCAACTTTAAGTCAATGACCCTTTTTCTCCTTTCCTTCCTTCTCTCCATAGCATGCACTCCCAGATTTCCACGATCAATCGACGCGTGTCCCTTTCAAATCAACGGTCGTGATTTGTTTTGGCAATTCGGGCTTCGAGAGTTTCAAACTTTCTGCATTTGCTTCCTCCCAAAGTAATTCCACCTGAATTCGATGATTTATCGATGCGTGTCTCTCACAAATCAACGGTTTTGATTCACTTTGAATCTTTGGGATTCGAGAGTTTCAACTCATGCACACTCATTTTCTCCTGGAGTATTTTCACCTTAAGTCAACGATCTGTTGATGTGTGTCTCCCTCAGATCGACAACTTTGAATCGCTTCAACTCTTCGGACTTTGGGAGTTTCAACTACTGTAGGTTTGTTTTCTCTCGAAGTTATAGATCTTGTGCCACATGTCCCTCTAGATGATGGACAGTCCCTAGCCTCTTCAGGACTTTAGGGAATCCTCGCTCCTATATGCATGTAGAGACTTAAAGCTCATGCACTTTGCCCAGATCCAATGATCTAGAATGATCTCTCTCCCTCCTAGATGGATCTTGACCAATAACTTGTGAAACCTTCAGAGCTTCACTCCCTTTGAAGATTTATCCTCGCTATGTCTTATGATCTTGACCCCCTTGAGGATTTTGATCTCCCATGCATTCCTTGCATTCTTGGGATCTCGAAAAACTAGGATCGAAGGATTTCTTCGAAAGAAACTCTTCCCGTACTCCTTGCACTTCTCTGATGCAGTCCCCCTACCTCAGTAGGGGTTTGCGACCTCATGGTCTCTGGATCGTTCCAATTTCTAAGTCGAAATGGCTCTTCGAGCTCCTGTTGGAACCCTTTGAACAAATCCATAGGTCCCTTTGTCCTTTGGCATAGGCCTTGAGAAAACCTATGCTCGTGCTCCACTTTTGGTGCTCTTCTTTGTTTCAAACTAGCACACCTTTGCGTTTCGGGTTTTCAGGACTCCTGCATGCGAGCTCTCCTAGGCTCCTTATCCCTCCAACTCCCGGTTGCTGAAACGTCGAAATCCACCCGTGACTATGGTCTGCTTCTCGGTATTTCAGAATTCATGATTTTGCGATTCTGACTATAGACGATTCTTGGTCCTTCGAACTCCCAGACCCAGGAATGCCAAAATATACCCATGACCATGTCTTCTTTTCAGGATTTCAGAATTCATGATTTTTCAATTCTACGAGTTGGGACTCCCTATCTCATGACTCCTTTGCTCTTGAACTCCCGGTTGTTGAAATGTCGAAAAGGACTTAACGGCTCCAGCTCGTGCTATTCTGAGGTCGTCTGCTTTTGGGATTTCGTGACTTCGTGAGTCGAGACTCCATGTCTCTCGACTACTGGCCTCTCAAACACCTGAGTTCTGAAATGCCAAAATGATGGTCCAAGACCAAGCTCTACCATCTTTCACGATTCGGGAAACCGTGATACAAGTGTTCCCCCTATTCTCTATCTTTCGAACCCCTAGTTCCTGAAATGTCGAAATCTCTCCCTCTGAGAGATCAACAGCCCAGTCCTCCTGGAACCGAAATCTTTTGGGCCTTTTCCTGAAACCTTGACCGCTTTCCACATGTCCTCCTTGATGGACAGTCCTGGTCCTTTCATGAATTCTCCTTTCACAATTTCTAGCGACTCTTCACTCTCGGTCTCCTGGTGTCCGAACCTCCGAAATGTAGGTCTCTTGACACACGTCCTTTGAGATGGATGGTTTTGATTCTTTCAGGACTTCGATGAGTCCTCTCTTCTCTATTGTTACGAGGTTTACCTCTCGTGCACCTTTCTCTGGATCCAATGGCTATCAGTCCTCTACACTAGATATGACGAACCAGATCTATTCTCCTATGCACCTCCCAGGGACTCAACCCTATGCACGTATCATTGATCCAGCGGCTCTCAGGCCACCATGCTCCAGATCCGATGGCTAGCGTGATTTCGTGAATCGGGAGTTTGCGATGCAACGACCCCAATATCTCTTATCGCTCCAATCCCCAAACTCCGAAATACCAAAATGCTGAACTCTTGAGCTTTATCAACTATGAAACCTCAAAGGGTTTGTCGACCTTCTTCTCACTCTGTTTCTACTTGATGTGCTAAGGCACTATCCTTCCTGAGTTTCTTTGGCTTTTTGACTTAGAATATTTCCTAAGTCTCGAAGGTTTCGACCTTCGTCTCCTCCTCTTGCAAGCCCAGTTCCTTTGGGTCTCATCTTCATTATAGAAACACTGTCCCTCCTGAGCTTCATCAACTCAGAAAACCCTGAAAGGTTTCTCGACCTTCTGCTCCTCTCTTCTGTGGCTCTGTTCACAAAGGAATTGTTCCTCCTAAGATGCGAGACTTATAATAAGTCCACCCTCGCACACTCCTTGTGCTACTGAGTATTTCACTAAACTTAGGTCCAAAAATTTTTCTTGGAAAGAAAAATCTCTACGCCCACCTGGTGTTCTTCTTCTCAATGCACACCTTGCAGAGCCTACATAGTATTTAGCAACACTATGAGTGTCTTCTCTTCGACACTTCCCTTTCCTCAGAACTCGAAATAGAGTTCTCTAGTGCACTCTATGCACTCACTCAATGCCCTCTTGGAAGAGCTTTACATAACCTTCAGTAGTTTTTTTTCTTTTATGTGCCTTCCTTTGCATAGTTCCTCATCCTCCAAGGTGTTCAGCAACCTTAAGGCTCCTTCTTGAGTCTGTGAATATTTTTGGTGTGCACTCCTTGCATGTTCTTTCTAACTCTGCAGAGCTCAGATGTGCACTCCTTGCATTGGATACAAAACTTCCAGTGTTCTTTTGTGCACTCCTTGCACATCCCAAAGAACCCAGACGGATATCACAACTTAAAATATAGAAAATTTCTATCTATCCCTGCAAATGAAAATATAACATACATCTACAGCATTCGTTCATGAAACATAAATACATGAAAAACCATATGCAGGAAAAACTTCTTTTCTATTAATCCATGTGTCTCTATACAAATGATTTACAAAGGCTGGACTATAACAAGTCTCGGCTCTCTCTCGATACCTCTCTGCTCTGGTCTCTCCTCCTAACTCTCTCTAACCTCTCTACCGACTCACTCTTACAGATACAAAGGATATTTTTACAATAGGGGGCTCCTCGAGCGCTTCCCTCCATCCTCACCAACTCTCATTAATTTTCATTCAATTACATTGAATGGATGTCTAGTCCGAATTAGATCTAGATATCAGCCTTACAACTATTTAAGGCAACCTTTATCTAAAGCCTGTGCACATGCATGGATTTTGGCTCTACCAGCCTTACAACATTTAATACAATTTCAAAATTTGAAATTTGAAAGAGAGAGGGTTGTGCCTCTCCTCTCCATTGAACGCGTGCAGGGTGTGTTGGCTAGCCAGCGCTTGATGATGTGAAGTGATGCTCCTGCATCATTCTCTATTATGGTTCTTCGACACTAAGTCACTTATGACTCTATGCACTCCTTTCACTTGGTCTAATTTATCATCACTTGGTCTAAGTTATCGTCATTCCTTCTTAACTCTTCTAAGTCAATTCAAGACTCTGTCAATGCACTCCTTATGTACAATATGCACTCATTGCTTACGAGTTCTTAGATGAGAAATGATTGGAACTTATCCAGTCCGTCACAAATTCATATGATCAACCATAAACAATCATACATAAATGAAATAAACTAAAACACACACATAATACACCATTCACTCAATCACACCTCCAAATGAACATTGTCCAAGGAATTGGAACAATCATGTATGTTTTATTCATCCATGAAATAAATTACATTGTATTACAATTCTTCATTGCATCTTTCTTCTTTTCCTATCTGCTACTAAAAAAAAAACTCACTCTTGTCTCTTGTTCTCCCCCTAATACAATACAACAAAAATATATCTAAGGAGTGGGTCCTCGATCTCTTGCCCATCCTCTATGAAACCTATCCTATCAATTTCTAGTGGTTACCTACCTTGTCCTATTACAATAACTGTCATTTATTACCAAATAAGAGTTGACACTCTATATGTGCAACAACTTATAGTCGTACAAGACTTTACAAACAAGATATATTTAAAAACATTGTTTCCAAAATATCTCAACAACTCGTTATGTTTCTGAGTTAAATGTTGATTTGAAATTCTATCATGTTGAAATGTCATATCCTTGCCTCCATGTTTTCTTGTTTGGCTTTGAAGGTGATGCTCCTACACCATCTTACCTAATGATAACCTGAACTAAGATCAATCTTGAAGAATATTTTTGCATCTTTCAACTGGTCAAAGAGGTCATCTATCCTTGGAAAAGGATACTTATTCTTCACAGTTACTTTGTTCAACTACCTGAAGTCAATACACAGTCTCAATATTCCATCATTTTTCTTCACAAATAATATTGGCGCACCCCAAGGTGACACACTTGGGAATATATACCCCTTCTTCATAATCTCTTCAAGTTGCATTTGCAACTCCTTCAATTATGGTGTACTCATCTTGTAGGGAGTCTTGGATACTGGAGTTGCTCCATGCATCATATTTATGGACAAATCAATGTCTCTTTTAGGGGGTAATCATGGCATTTCCTTAAACACATCTTCAAACTCTTTTAGGACTGCATAATCTTCAATATTTGACACTCTATCTTTAGGTGTCTCTTCCATATGTGATGCAAATATTTTATATCCTTCTCTGTAACATTTCTTCAGCTACAATGTTAAAATCTCTCTGACAATTACTGCCATGGGAATTCCATGAACTATCCTTAGGTTCCCCTCCTCATCCAAGAAAATAAATGCCTTGTTATGACAGTATAGGATAGCATGATGTTAGGCCAACCAATACATCCCAATTATACAATCATAGGAACCTAAAGGTAAGATGTTCAAATATTCTCTAGTGTTCAGTCTATTCATTTCCATAGGACGTGACTTAACCATCTCATTAACTTTTCTTTTGGCTCTGGTAGCTAGTTGCACCCATCAAGATTTCCCATGCTTGATTCTTGGAAAATGCAAACTTTCCACCATCTTAGGATCTATATAACTATGACTAGCTCCTGAATCAATTAAAATAGCAATGGTTTGGTTGTTGATCATACCTTCCACTTCAATCATATGTGACTGATA
>SNQJ01S0067716.1:26361-39628 GCA_010110895.2 Picea sitchensis | reverse complement strand
CTCATAATCCTCAACAAAATGGTGTAGTAGAAAAAAAGAACAGATCTATCGAAGAAACCATAAAAGCCTTACTAAATGATCAAGGTCTATCCATGTTCTTATGGGGAGAAGCAGCAATGATAGCAATATATGTGCAGAACAGAAGTCCTGATCGTATATTGAAGGACATGACACCAGAAGAAGCCTTCTCAGGTAAGAAACCTAATGTTGAAAACCTAAGAATATTTGGATGTCCTGATTACTCTCACATTCCCAAGGACAAAAGGAATAAACTAGAACCCTCAAGAAAGAAAGG
Source organism: Picea sitchensis (assembly GCA_010110895.2). Taxonomy (NCBI): domain Eukaryota; kingdom Viridiplantae; phylum Streptophyta; class Pinopsida; order Pinales; family Pinaceae; genus Picea; species Picea sitchensis. The sequence goes on along the minus strand of SNQJ01S0067716.1, from coordinate 39,333 downwards.
GATATTCGTGGGATATAGTGATTCATCCAAGGCTTATAGAATATATATTCCAGAACAACACAATATTGAGGTCAGCAGAGATGTAACATTCAATGAAAGGATGGCCTTCAGAAAATACATCAAAGAATATATAGAAGAAGAAGATATTGAAGAACTTGACAAAGAAAACACAGAAAACGTAAATGACGAAAAGGAACTACCTGATCATCCTATGGAGCCATGTGAAAACATTGATTCAGATATCATACCTAGTACCAAGAAAAGACCAACTTGGCTTGAAGCCACCTTACAAGACGTAGAAAGACTCAAAGTTCCAGAAGGAACATTCAAAAAGAGTAAAAGACCTAAAATATTCTCAAGTTAAGCAGCAGACATGACAAAGCTTCTAGATGAAGAACCCACCACATTTGAAGAAGCAATTCAAAAGGAACAATGGAAAGAAGCTATGATGGAAGAACATCAATCCATTCTGAAAAATGAGGTATGGGAAATCATACCAAGACCTAAAGAGAAATTGATGGTAACTTCAAAATGGGTGTACAAGATCAAACATGCATCAGACAGAAGTGTGGATAAATACAAAGTAAGATTCATAGCTAGAGGGTTCTCCCAGAAGGAGGGAGAAGATTATGACGAAACATTTTCTCTGGTGTCTAGATATACTTCCATCAAAACTATCATATCTCTTGTCGCTTCCATGGGATGGAACTTACATTAGATGGATGTAAATACAACTTTTCTCAATGGAGTTATTGAAGAAGAAGTATATATTGAACAACCTCAAGGGTTTGAGGTACATTCCAGAGACACTCACATTTGTACATTGAAGAAAGCTCTATATGGACTCAAGCAAGCTCCAAGGGCTTGGTATGCCAGAATGGACAACTATCTAATGAGATTTAGTTTCTCCAAGATTCATGCAGATCCAAACCTTTACTATAAAGTTGTAGACAATGCACCTGTAATACTACTACTATATGTTGACGATCTATTCATAACAAGTGAAGACTCTCTCATTATCCAGTGCAAGAAGGAATTATCTTCTAAATTTGATATGAAAGATCTAGGTCTCATGCATTATTACTTGGGACTAGAGGTATGACAGAAGTGTGGTGAAGTATTCCTTGGACAAGGAAAATACGCAATAAAGATCCTTCAGAAATTTGGAATGATGGATTGTAAGTCCATGGACACTCTTATGAATGCAGATATAAGGAAAGTGAAAGTTCCAGATTCTGATCCAATAAATCCATCTCTATATCGACAACTAATTGGGTCATTGATGTATTTGGTAAATACCCGACCAGACAATTGCTTTGTCATGAATACACTAAGCCAGTTCCAGGTGGAACCAAGACATGAGCATTGGATAGCTGCAAAGCATGTATTAAGATATATTCGTGGAACAATAAAATATGGTTTGAGATATACCGCATCCAACAATATACAGCTTCATGGATTCACAGACTCAGATTGGGCAAGAAATGTAGAAGACAGAAAGAGCACTTCAAGTATGTGTTTCATCTTGGGCTCCGCTATGATATCTTAGGGCAGTAGGAAACAGAATTTTGTTGCACTCAGCACAGCAGAAGCAGAGTTTATGGTAGCATGTGAAGCATGCACTGAAGCAATATGGTTAAGGACGTTAATCTCCAATTTATTTGATCAGATTCCAGAATCAACCATAATATATTGTGATAATCAAAGTTGTATAAGATTATCAGAGAAGCTCATGTTTCCTGAAAGGTTGAAACACATTGAGATCAAATACTACTTTATTCGAGATAAATTCCAAGAAGGAGAGGTAAAGCTCGATTATATCCCACTGACGAGTAGAAAACAGACATTCTGACAAAACCTCTATCCAGAATAAAGTTTTCATATTTCCGAGAGAAGATGGGGATCGTGGACATAAATCCCTTAGATGAAAGGGAAGACTCTCCAGGTTAGGAGGGAGCACTAAAATATTATTGAAACATTTATCTTTGTGATTGAAAAATAGTCCAGATTGGACAGATTCTTTCCTGTTCGAAAAGTGGATTGAGACTTCTGATGGACAACAATTTCCCATTATGGTTAACATGGGAAATGGTCCAGATTGTTGATGTATCATAGACAATGACTTCCCATTGTGGTTAACATGGGGAGTGGTCTAGGGAAGTCTCTCTTCTTGAGGGTTACTCAAGAAGACTGGCCCACCTCACCGAACAACGATTTCTCATTGTGGTTAACATGAGGAATTGTTTGTTTTAGAGGTTGATGCAGGACAGTATTTTCCTCTTGTGGTTAACAGAGGAAATGGTCCAGACAATCATTCCTTAGGGTTTATACATTCTCTCCAGAGTGCACTTTGATTAGTGTAGGAAGAATGGCCCAGGGTGGGGAATGGTCCAAGCTCAACAATCAGGGACAGGCATTCCTTAGGGTTTATACATTCTCTCCAGGGTGCACTTTGATTAGTGTAGGAAGAATGGCCTAGGGTGGGGAATGGTCCAGGTTCAAAAGACAGGACAATTATTCTTCCTTGTTTTAGAAGAATAGTATAGATATCTCATTGTTCTACTCTGAGGGCAGATATTCCTTCATATCTCACAGACGTAAGTGAAAGATTGGCCTAGATGATTTAGTTTATTTTAAAAATACTTTTCTGTGCAGGTTAGCATCAGATGATTGCTATGGATATTGCTTGTCTCTAGACAGTAGAGATATACTACTGTGGTGGATTTTTTCCACTGTTTGTGACTATGTGTCACGGTTTGAGTAGTTGCTTACTACCATGGATAAACATAGGTGTGTTCCATCAATTTATATTGTACCAATTTTCATAGGAGATTATCCAGTTGGATAATAATGACGGTGCTCGTGATACTACCAGCTGAATGGTCTATTTGTGCTCAAGACCATACCTCCCTAGCTAGGAGGAAGTGTTGATATTATGGTAGCTTTAGGAGGTATGAACCTCTATTGTGACCTCTGATGAGATTAGAATATTCCGAAAGGAAGCAAAGAAGTAAAGGAAACCCTAGACGAGATGTTGGCTATATAAATATAATTAATGTGAATTAATTAGTACCCAGAAGGAGAAGTTGGCCCCAGTAAGTCTTCCAGACCACTAAAAATACAGGGCTTCAGTTCTCATTATTCACACTTCTCAAAATTGCAGAGAGCAGTTTTTGTGCACTACAATTGGCAGTTTTGTGTGCAAGTTTTTGGGGAAGGTGTTGTGCCAGTTTCTGGGTGGGACTATCTGATCAACTTGGTTTCTATTTTTGTTTGGTGCATTACCCTTTCTTGGCTATTGATTGCTACCAGTATTCTTCTCTATCAAGGTCAAGGTGCTCGGAGGGTGTCTTTGGCCTATAGTTGGGTGACAAGGGTATTGTCAATGGTAAAATGAGCACAATATTTAATATTCTAACAATGTCCATAGGAGTCCAAGCCTCATCGACGAGAGGAGTGCAAGCCTCCCCATCAACTGCTCGAGATGGAACATCTCGAGCCAGCGCAAAGAGGAGAACTAAGAATAAGGACGACATAGCCAATGCAAAGTTATTTCCATCCATTATACCAACTTACATACCCCCTCTGAGTGGTGAGATTAACAGGAACAATGTCCCTAGAGATTTGGAACATACCCTAGTAACTGCATATTTACCGAAGGGACTACGCACCTACCGTGCAGTTCAAGACAAGCTTACAACGTTGAAGTTTTGTGTCTTCAACCTGGGGGACCATAAATTTTATAGCATTCTTGCCTCGTATAAGTACTTTACATGAAATAAGGGAAATAAATTGAAGCTCGCCCCGTAGCAATGGAAGATGAACCTCGTGCAGTCTACTCTGCTAAACGTTATAAAAATACTACACTTCGGCAGACACCAGGAGGTGAATGCTTGTGTAAAGTTACTGCTAGCAAGTTACCACAGAGGATACCTGTGGTTAGAACACCGCATAATTGTTGATCTGGTGCTTATCAATAGGAACATCAGGCTTAGCATGCAAGGCCCTAATCCCCATGAGTAATATCCTAGAAAAACTGCATACCACGCTCTTGCGCAGAAAATAAAAGAGGCCTATGGCGATGTTAAGAAAGGTGTGAGAGGATACAAGGTAGCTTCTATTGAAAGTGGCGTAGTGTGCCTCTCATGCCAACTAATCATAGGGAAGTTGGTATGTAAGAATCGACCAACACAAGTATCAAGCTTCGTATTTGACCTCGCAAGAAAGTGCGTAGAGGGACTACAAATGAACTGGGTGAAGTACCTGGTGAATCAACTGGAGATTGACTACAGAGAAGCTCGGGATCAGGGGCACGAATTCCATTTTAGTTGGATCCTGATACTAATCACCTTTGTTGCATGGGAGCTACTAGAAGATGCAACTTTCCTAGACCTTGACCCTTTTGAGCCACTAGCTGCAAAGTTCAGTACCTTGTGGTACTCGACCAACATGAGCAATCAATGGAAATCAAATGTTGTTTTCCACGTATATTATAATCAACTGAAAGCAGCCATAAGGAGTGAACCTCGCATAACCCTGAACACTTTACAGAGGTTTCGACCTCTGATAAATTTCAGCACGGACCATCATTTTATATACCTAACCCCACGCGCTGATGAGTACCAAGAATAGTTCCAGTCCTACTATAAGCTGACAGAAGAATACCTGGAAGAGATCCCCAAGGAATGGTCGATAGACCTCCTTATTTCAGCAAACCCCATAGAAATTCCAGACATCGATAGCGCATAAGTTGCACAAGATACACCTATGACCAGTTGAAAAAAGAAGACAAAGGAGACGAAGAAGCCCGAAGAGGTTCAGGATATAGATAGAAGATCTGTAAGGATGGATTCCATTATGCCAAATGAAGAAGGTACAGAATTTGAGAAACATCAAGTCAAAGTATCACCACCTAGGGACGAAGAAGACTCATCCAAGAAAGGAAGGTTTCACCTCTGAAGTCTTCCTCCAGAAAGAAACTAAGGACCCCTGTAACTAAGATGCGAACTGCCCTCACGTTGGATGACTTTGATTTCATTGTTTCAGTGGTCAATGACGCTTCAAAGGAAATAAAAGAGAAGTAGGAAGCGAAGTAGGAAAAAATGTATAGCCAGATTGAGATCGCGCTCAAAGGAGTATAGAAGGCACTCCAGTCTATCCGAGCAATCTCTACTATGCCTCTTCCATAAGGAACAATAGAAGAAGGAGATGAATCAGTCTAGCTCCACAAGATTTCTAATACAGTTGAAGTACGCCTTCAACGTGCTCAGGAAGAAAAAGCACAGGCCACCCAGGCCCTCAAGAAGGCACGGGAAGAAATTATTGAACAACGTCAAGCAACGCAACAAGAGAAGAATGCTCTCCAAGCAAAATTTGAAGAAGACCGAGTGAAGGTCCAAAAAGAGAAAGAGCAGTTGCTCACGAAGTAGATCTAAATTGAAGAAGCAGTCAACAGAGCATTTTTCTTTGTGACGTGCTTAGAGAAAAAGGCCGAAGATCCCATAGAGAATCAAGTGATGAAGCTGGATGAAGCTATTCAGCAACTTCAATAAAGGGTCATGGAATTAAAGCTTCAAACCATACCATAGACTCCGCAAGAAGTGCAGGACTAGTGAGAATTGGACGCTCAGAGTGCAGTCTAGAGGATTAGAAAAATTGTTGCAGAATGCAAACAATTAAGTAACAAAAGTGCACAGATATATGAGCAACTATATAAAGACCCAGAGTTGAAGAAACTGGAGTCCCAACTCCAGGAAGTGAAGAACCACGTAGATATAGTATAGGTACAGCTCAAGCTCCTATCACTTATCGAGAGGATGAGGAGATCCCAAGAACAAAGAACTGTCCAACAACTTGTTCTTACCATGCAGAACAAAGTGATGGAAGTCACCCAGAAACTCTAGTCGAGCCAGGAGGAGGCCTATATATTGTTTGAATAAATTGAAGGCCAAGGAACACTACTGGAACAAGTAGTTGTTACAGTCAAGTAGCAACTAGAAGGGCCTATCAACAAAGCGGTTGTTCAGGAGTTATTTGAGTAGGAAGAAGTAGCACAGAGACAAGTCAAAGCATCTTGAGCCAAGATCGAGACCTTTGAGGAAACTTTACCTAGATCTAAGTGACTCGGGACGGGTTGCAGGTGAGTGTTGGGGGCCTATTGGCCCTTGACCAAGTTTGAGGAAACACTTGGTCATATTTGACCATTTTTGTAACTTCAATAACTTGTCAAATATGGAGCACAACGCGAATCAGAGATCATGGAAGCTAGACCCCTTTCTTGGGTCCTTTTTGGGTTTTGGGGGATAATGTAATGGGTATGGGATGTCGGCCCATGGGTTTACCCATGTTTAGGCCTATTTTGTAAAGTATAAATAAGTAGCTAGGCAATGTAAGAGAGGTCGAGAAGCTAAGTGCTAGTAAATGATTTGTGTATACTGTGTGACTGACTTGGAGAGCTGAGTGCAAGTGTTGTAAGTGTTGAGTGCACAGATTGTAAGAAGGCTCTGTGGTAGATCTACTTGGGGAAGGAGGATCCGGCAAGGTGTGCACAGATATCCTGTCCTATACAGAGTACAAGTTTGAGCTCTCTGTTGTAATCAGATTGACCAAAGCTAATAAAGAATAAGAAGACTTTGTGGACGTAGCCCCAAGGTGGGGGTCAACCACGGTAAACCTGTGTGTTGTGCTCGGTGCCTCAACCTAATGTTTTTGTCTCTTTCCATGTGTTGTTCTTTGCTATGATATACTTAGATAGATCTATTTTGCTTTGTGCTTCTTAGATGTATGGATGTATATCTAACATATATGAAAGTGTTGAGTGCTAGACCTATTTTTTTGTTGCTAAGTGCTAACTTAACCTAGATCTAAGTGAATGTTGCGGTGCTCTGCACCATCTGCGGAGTGCCATGAGGGTTAAATATTGATGAATGATCTATGCTAAAGTGTTTTTCAAGTGTTAGAATCACAGATCTGTGTCCCATCTAAGGTTGCAGACACTTGAGTCTTGCAACCACCCCTGCCTCTACCTCAAGTGAGACTTCATTTGCTTCGCAGGTTTTGCTGAAAGGGCCGGTAGTTAGGGTTTTCTTGGTGTGTTGTTGAAGCGTTGAACCCTGGGTCTGCCCCTGTGCCAACATGAACATTCCTCATTGTTTCACCTATTTGAGGACAGTCTCTATACATATGATCCCCTTTACAACCCCAACATTGAATAGGTGGTTTCCTTGGCCTTTTCCCCCCTGTCTCCATCGTTCTGGGTTCTCCAAAATTTGGTTGTCCCTGAGGATTATTTCTGAAGAAAGGTGGCTTAGTCCCCTTCTTCCTCTGATCCATCTTGAATTTATTCTTGTCCCACCAAGATTTTTGGAAAGTTTGCCTTGATTTTTGTTGATCATATAGGAATTTAGCTCGCATTATGGTCTCCTCCAATTTTTTGGGATCATCATATCGTATTTTTTCACTGATGAATGATGACAATCCACTCAAATACCTTTGAATCTTAACTGTCTCATCCTTGATGAAAGAAACATACTTCAACAGTTCTAAAAACCTTCTTTCATATTCATCTATGGTCATACTCCAAAGATTGAGTTCAAAGAACTCTTTCATTTTCTTGTCATAGTATCTCTTATTCAAATATTTCTTTTCAAAATACTTCTTGAATTCCCTCCAAGTTACATTTTTCTCTTTAATTTGTTTCACCTGCACAAGTTGATTCCACCACATGGATGTCTTTCCCTTGATTTGATAGATGTAAATCTCCCTTCTACATGAGAAGAATAATTATGCAATTGAAAATATTTTCTCATTCCCAACATCCATGTCTCTGCATCTTCATCCTCCTTGTGCTCATCATCAAATGTAGGAGGTTTGATTTTGTTCATTTCACCTCATAGCTCATCCACCCAATACCTCTTATGATTACTGATAGGGGATGGACTTAATTTTTTGTGTTCTCTCCTATTAGAATGACTCGGGGAGTGATGGTGATGTCTGCTAACACTTCTTGCTCTTATTTTATCATCAAGAGACCTGTAACTTCCTTATTTTCTTGAGCCACTATCCTTATCCAATTTATTTTCTATTATGTTCAAGCAATGCCTTAACTTCATGTTGAAGTCCTCCTACTACTCCTTGGATTTCATAAGCATTTCATTATCATATTTATGTCTTTGGACATCCTTTTGCAATTTTTTAATGGTCTCTACCATATTCATGTGTTCTTCCTTTCCTTCTCCATGTCCATTGGAGTTTGTTCCTTCAATACCCATATGGACATCCATCCCTTTGATATCATCTTCATGATTCTAAGCCCCCTGTGTATCTTCCATTCCTCTACACTCTGTGTTGATCCTGATTTGATCTAGTTGTTGTTAACTCTGCAAATTGTGCATCCAATAGAACTTTGTCAGGCTAATTGTTTCAACAATTTCATGAAAATATGAACCATTTGGGTTCAATAATGCATCAAAATTATTTATTCTGGTTTCCTAAAAATTGAATGCCCAGATCAATTTTATGGGTGAATAATTATATTCTATTGTCCAATACCCTTCCAACATCTACTTTCATGCTCAATTCTGAGTCTTTAGCAGAAAGTTATGGTTATTTGAAAATTTTCCAATAGTTTTATGTTCACACTTCAACTTGGTGCAAATTTGTGTTGTAATTATGCATTTTTTCACCTACTCCATTGTATTTTTAGTAGGATCTAAATTGGGTTTATTCATATACATATTTTGGACATCCTGTCCAAGTTTCACCTCTTTCTGGGTTTTGGGATGCTAGTTACAGTCTGTTGAAGTTCTAGGCCAATTAGTGTTTTTGGTTTGGAATGCTACAGGTACCTTCGTTGCCATCTTAAAAAAATTTAACATGCCCATAACTTTAATTCAGCTCTAGGATTTTTTTATACGTTTCAATAGCTTTCCATAGACTGCTCATGTTCCTCAATCTGATTCCAGAGCAAAAAGTTATGGTTCTTCGAAGTTAGTTGGGTCTTAAAATTTACCCTCCACTGTTTGTCATGTAACTTCCTCATAAAAGATTTGTTTGACGAATGGTTTACACCATTAGAAATCTCTCTCTGGGATCTTTAATTTGAGTTGCATAAACAAAGTGTACTTTAGTATGGTACACTCTGTTCTCAAGGTTTTTGAGTAGCTAAAAACGTTTTTTAGGGCCTCAAAAACACGTTGCAAAAAGATGACCTTCAAACAGTATAAAATGTCGCAGAAATTCTCTAGTTTTTTGTTGTTGTAGACCATCCAAATGAATTCATGCGCACAAATTTTAACTTTTACACCCATATTTAGCATGTGAAGCAACACTATAAGGTAGTGCATGCTCTGTGCACTTATAACCAATGTGGATCTTCTCTGTCGCGCCAATAACTGATGCGCACTACTTTTGTGTCGCGCACCAATATTTACCGCACACAATTTTTGTTCATGCACTAATACCTGTTGCGTGCAATTCTTGTGTCACGTGTTAATATTTTGCATGCATTGCACTCTACGCGTTGCATCATGCCAATGTTTAGTATGCTCCCACCGCACACCATTACTCTACGCGCAACATTAATTAAACTATCACACGATAGGAATATACCCACATTGTGTGTGCACCAACAAAATTCATCTGCACTCTACCAATATTGTGCATACCACAGATGACAATATTATGTGTGCGCACACCCAATCCGCACCACATAGTGCTAAATTTAGTGCGCACATCTACACACTGTTATTTTTCGTGCCTTACCACTTTGCACCGCGTAGCGCCAAATTTAAGTGCACACACCCGCGGGCCAATATTTTTTGTGCATTACCACTCTGCACCACGCAGCACCAAATTTAAGTGTCACAACTGCGGGCCAATATTTTCCATGCATTACTACTATGCACCGCATAGTGCCAAATTTAAGTGTGCACACTCACGCACCATTATTTTTCACGCATTACCACTCTGTACCGCGCAGAGCCAAATTTTAGCATGCACAACCATGCATCCTCATTTTCCATACATCACAAGTTTTTCACTATGCATTATGCATTTTTAGTGTGCACATTCATTTTTATGCGCATCAATTCCTCGTGAATTTCGTTGTAGAAATTGGGGATTTTGCAAAAATGTTTCCCAATTTTCACCATAGACATTTTGCAACTATGAAATTTTTTCAATTTAACCCTGATAACACCAATTCAACCAAACCATTGTTGGTTGACATTCCTGGAATGAATTTTTCTCAAACTTAATTCATGAATTGATAATTTTAATCAACTAGTCTCGCTCCATCTATCATGGCTTCCGTGTAACTTCAAATTCGACCAATTCCAGGTATGAATTTGCTAGAACATATATTAAATTAAGAATATCTCACAACTTGGCCAAATTTCTCAATTTTCCCATGAATTTAACAATAGAAATTGGGGCTTTTTCCCAATTCCATGCAATTGCTTCTAATTTTTACCATGGATGCTCTGTAACTTGAAATTTGACCACTTCGAAATCAATTCTATGTGAAATTTCACTTCAATTAAACTTTCTCGGCCCATCCAGGCTTAGTGTTGAAAACTGGAGCTCTAATACCATATTGTAGCATCCTCAGCATCCAACTGGGCTATGCCACATAAAAAAAATTGAACTGTATACAAAATTAAAACATATACACATAGAAAATCTTATGTAAATTTATATATAAAACTTAAAATAGACAAATACATTCTACAAATGCATAGATTCATACATAATAATAATAAAAGTACACATGCAACACACACAGGAAAAACCCATAAAACTAAACGCATAAATAATAATGGGGCATGTAATTTAACACACAATTGACACTTATATTGGTAAAAATATCACCAATTGCATGCAGACCTTCCATGAACCTCTTGTCCTTAGACCACGTTTCTCATCACTCTCAATAGTGGGTCACCCCCGAGCTGGGATAAACTCCACCCAAGTAAAAGGATTCCTAGGCTAAGCTGAGACAACTGGAATTTACACAGTCAACAAGAAGGATTTTGTCCCAGGAGCCAACTCACACTTACAGCCTAAAGCCTCTCATTCCCCACATTCCTATACCACCCCAGGAAGTGTGCCCTTTCTCTTCTCAACAGTCCTTGAACTGCCCCACTTCCCTTCCAAGGCTTCAACAATAGGCCAGACAAGAATTCTCAGTGCACTATAGTTGTCGTTGATCTTCCTCTGGGAAAATCACTTCCCCAGCAACCTCTCTCACCTGGAGAGAATTTCTTACGGGCCTCACAACCTGCTTCTTCAGTCCATGAGCCTGACAACCTGCCTCTTCAAACCCAGAGGCTTGACAACCTACTTCTTCAGTCCATCTCCTAAGTCAATCGAGGTACAAAAACATGTATAGGTACAGGTACAGTGGTAGGAAGGTATGAAGGAAAACTGAATGAGTGAGTGAATGATGATGGAATGAGTGGAAAATGAACTAAGTCCAAACTATATGTATGCATGTTCCCAACTTGAGACTTGTCATGTTGAGAACTACTTTGTCCCACTTGTCCTCATCCTTAGAACTTAGGATAAAATAATTATCCATACTTTCTACTTTAAGGATATTAATATAATATTGTTTTTTTTCTTAAGCTCCCTAGCTTAGCCCCTTATCCTTAAACTTTATCCCCCCTTTCCCTAAATAGTGGAGTTTAGTCCCCCATACTCTTTATCATGCTCGGTATACATGTAGTGATGTATTATATTAATGATAAGACATATACAAAAATAGGCTCACTAGCCTTCAGCATCTAGGCTCTTCGGCCTAATTCAACACATAAGTCTTCTAGCTTATAATAATTGGTTCACCAGCCTATAAAACACAACATATAAACAAAGGCTCCATGGCCTCAAAATTGCACGCACTTAAGTTTGTTGTGCGCGGTATTCTAGAATGTGCACACTTCATCATTTTAGTGCGTAGAACATGTGTGCACTATACCATGGAAGATGCATGCAAAATTATATCAACATCTCACCATCTTAAGTACATTTGTATTTACATTTACAGTTGGGGTTCGACATAGGGGTATTATAGCACATATTTGTACAGGTTTACAGTAGTATATCTCACAGTGATAGTGTGACAATGGTTCCAACATTCTACTTATATTTCAAGGTGATTGGATGGGGCAGGGATAGTTAGTTGTAGCCACCTTCTAGTTGTAGCCGGAGAACATAGGGGGTTGTAGCGAGAGAATTGGGGAGTTGGAGCTTCCCTCAGGTTGTAGCCTGAGAAACTAGTAGGTCGGAGCCTCCTTCCAGTTGTAGCTGGAGAATTTGATCTATATTATTTTGAGAACAACATGAAGACAGAAATATAGCAGAGATACAAAAAGGAAATACATAGAGATATTGAAAGAAACATATAAATATAGTAAAACACAACTTCTATAAGAGATAAAACATTGTGGAACACAATCTGGAAAAATGGGGTAGCTTATCTCTGAAAAGAAAGAGATGTTGTCTACTCTTCATTCGCAAAAGATTTACATCACACTCCATTTACTGCTTAAAGGACTTCCTTCACCTCAATTATATATGAGAGAGTGAGAGGAGAACAATCCCCATGATGCATGTGGGATAAATTGGACTAAGTTCATAAAATGTTATAGGCACGTAAAACACTAGGACTTCCCAAGCAGCCACCCATCCCAGTACTACTCTAGCCTGAGTGCCCTTAACTACGAAGTTCTAATGGGATCTGGTGCATTAACACTATGATGTAGGCATGTACATAAGACGACTAGGAAATCATTAAATGATGTCTATAATTAACAAATTAAGATGACATTACATTCCATTTCCCATTAAAAGGGTGAATATCATGTTTTATCAAAACCACATGCTCAAAATGGTGATTCAATGGAAGAGGTGGATGTCCACCGAGATCCATCTGGATCATTCCCCCCCCCTTAGGAAGTAATGGTCCCCATTGCA